>JAOTQJ010022295.1:0-16754 GCA_025642045.1 Solanum sejunctum | reverse complement strand
AGGAGACCCATAAGTAAATCAACTTAGAAACATGCAATTTATATATAAAGGAAGTTTGGACACCATGGGTGAAAAGGACTCGATGGTTGAAACCCATATACTTCAACTTTGAAGCATTCCTTGATGAAGATTGAAATGAGAACTTGAAGTTTAGTTAAATTCCTTGAATCAGAAAATGTGTTTGGGACACTTGAATTATGAGTGCAATATTTGTCTAAGTGTTTGAGAGAGTATTGGAGAATGTCTTGTGTGATATGGTGTTAAAATATGGCTAAGTATAGGTCTTTTTACATATGGGAAGACTTGGGCCCAAAACGCAAAGGCCTTGGACTGTGCAATAAAAATAGTAAAAAAAATACACATATGCGTGCCTTGGCCACGTCGTGCCAGGGTGCGCAGAGCTCACTATAAATCATCATTTTGAAAAATGAAAATTTGATATAGTTACTCTAAAATTGGAGTTAACCAATTTCCAACTCAATTTTGCCCTCGAATAAAGAATATGAAGTTATATTTTTGAAATCACACATGGATTTTGAGATATTTGGAAATTACGAATTTAGGAACTTTCGAGGCACATATTTAGGCACTTTATAGAGTCATTTCATTTTGTTCTTGCTTTATCATCTTGAAAATATTGAACACTACCTCCTCTTCGTTCGCCCGAAATCTTAAGTCTCCCCTTTCAACATCTACCAAAGCCCTTCCAATAACCGAGAATAGCCTCCCTAAGATGGTGGGCAGATCGACTTCCACTTCACAATCCAAGATCACAAAATTAGTTGGTAATATGAATTTTTACACCTTCACCAGGACATCATGAAGAATTCCAACCAACCTATTGATGGACTAGTTGGCCATGCGAAACCACATTATCATTGGTGAAGGATTATCTAACCTCAAATATTCAAAGATATCCAAAGCATTAGGTTTATTCTTAGACCCAAGTCTCATAGAACTTTACCAAACTTGCTATTTCAGATTGTATACAAAATTGGTAATGCACCATGGTCATCTTTATAGCAACCAAGTGTTTTGTCAAAATTGCACTGCAATTGTGTGAGTCTTAAATCGTCTCATACTCTAAGGTTCTTTTCTTGTTCACTAACTCCTTCATAAACTTAGAATTACTTGACATTTCTATCAAATTATCTACCATCGAGATGTTGATAGGTAAATAACTAAACATAGAGAGGAACTTATGAAATTTGGTGTCATCCTCCTTCTTTTTCAATCTCTGAGGAAAAGGTGGGTTGATCTTGACTTGAGGATCCTTTAGCTTCAAAGCTGAGTGCATTCTTGAGGGACATACTTTTGGAATTAATTGGACCACCCACAACATTCTCATTTCCATTACTATTGGGATTTCTAAGAGACTTCCTTCCTTCACTCCCCAAAACATCATCATTGTCATTAACATTCACTACAACTTTTCTTCCCCTTCTAACTTTTTTTCACCTTCCTCAATAATAAGTGTATATAAAGCACCTTCAACAACTTGGCACTATAAGTCATGATAGCCAGACATTGCTGATCAACATTCTTTTGGTTACTAACCGTATCATTGGGAAAACCTACCTTCAGCGTTTGGTTGAGACAAGTTGAGATATTACCAAGTTGGGTCTCCAAGTGCTTATTGGAAGCTTAATATGAAGTCACAATTTGTCTCAGAAAAATTAGACTTCATTTCCTTCAAAACCTTATCAGAGACTTTCACTTTATTTAAGATCTATGTTATCATGTCCTCAGTCCAAAAATTCTCTAGATTCACAACCGATTAGCAGCCTTCACCCTCTCATAGGGCGAAATGTACCTATATCTTGCACCATCACGATCTCTCCAACCTTCGAGTTGGGGTTGATCTGGTTAATTTCTATCTAGTCATCTAGCACCATTATTCCAACCTTAATTTCTGGGTATCCTTGGAAAGGCCAACCAAGAACCCATGACTTAGTTCCCCATATAGTGTAACTCTTTGGTAAATCCACCATCATATGGCAAACTATCATACATAAGCTCTACAACAACACCAATAACATTCATGATATTGATTACTACCCACTATGTATTTAGTTAAGAGATCCATTTGAGTCAATATTTAGCGATGTGTTTATCCCTCTCTTGATCTTTGGTTTGTTTTTCTTTGGATGGACCCCTGTGAGTAGAAGATACGAGATTATCCCTTGTATATCAAACTCCATTATCTTGATCATATAATCCAAAAGCTCACTAGCAGCAACAAATATTTACTTCATGATTCTTCCTCATGCTAACTAACCAGCCAAGCCTTTGTTGGTAGTATCAAAGTTCACGTAGAAGTATTGCAATGGTAGGTGATCTTGAACTCCATGGTTCAGGCATTGGAGCAAAAGTTTTCAGAATCTCAACCATGTTTCATCCACTGGCTAATAATCAATTCTTTTAAGGTTCTCAATGCTCCTTCGTATCTTGACTATCTTCGAGAATGGAAAAAACCTTTCTAGGAATGCATCATATAGTTCCTCCCATGATGTAATTGAATCTCGAGGAAGTTTAGCTAGTCACCTCACAAGTTCTTCGATCATTAAGAATAGGAAAAGCCTCAATCTAATAGCTTCTTATGTGACACCCCCGAAGTTGAAAGGCTAATAGACATCTATAAAATTTTGAAGATACTCACAAGGATCTTCATAGGCTTTCCCTCTGAATATCCCCTTTAGCCGAAATGGTGAAGCATTGTGCTAGTGATATGAAATACAATACCTCAGCTAATGGGGGCAATTAGATCGCTCCCATACTCCCTACTTGATCCCGATCGATGTCGTAGAAGTCATTAAACTCACCTAAATTATCACTATACACACTTCCAGCATCATCTATGTTTTCAACTAATTAACAACAACACAACTGGCAAGAAAGCAATAAGACATCTCTAAGTACAAAAACTAATTCAACAAAAGCTTCAATGAAGAACTAGCATCATTCCCCATCAACAACACCATTTTTTTATGACATTTAGACCTACTTTGTGAATGGAAATAGGAGGATCATTATTAGCGTTATAACCTAAGAAGAGTCGGGGGTCGAACCCCATAGGGAATGGTCATTCAAGAGGTGAAGTAATGTGTTGAACTAGCATTTGTAGTGTCAAACAAGGAATTGCAAGTAACAAATACTAAGATTCTGGTAACAATATTTCTAAATTGCAAACTAACAATCAATAGAGAGAGATGTCGTGGGAGTGCAAATATATGGATACATCTAATTAATCGTGTCTAAACACTTGATTAATTGAGTTAAAAACATGTGAATAACCTAGGTTTCTTGTAACCAACACTTTATTTAGGACAACAAAGGTGTTTCACAAGAATCAATTATGGCGTCATATGCAAATAGCTCAAGGACACACGTGGCTTGAGAAGTTATAGAAAAATTCCTAATACTTTAGCCATTAAACCTAAATTTATGGCATTCATCTGAAACCCCAAAAGATTTCCAACTAATACACCTATTGCACACTCAAATTAATATAATAATCAGAGATCTAAAGTAAATCCCAAGTTTACAACATTAGAATTATAGATGAAACTCAGCAATAAGGTAACCTCACTCAGATGAACACAATATAATCAAAATGTCATAGACCTAGATCATAAATCAAAAATCCATGTTATTCACACACACCCAAACATTAGGGTTTTAGCCCCTCGTGTTCAAAAGTAAAGAAATAATACCATAATTAGTAGTTGAGTATATTGGTAAGATGAATTACAAGAGAAATGGTGAATTATTCTAGCAAATCTCTCCAATTTCTTCTTACTAATGCTTGAAATCACCAAAACCCTTGTACTTCTTGAGCAAGAAGCTTCTATGTACCTTATTCTCTCTCTATGTCTATATGGTCTCTATAAAAATTAGATATTTAATGCGTTTTACAATGTCCTTGCCACAAGTTTATATAGTCCATGCAAATCAATGAAAGATTATGCACTAATTCATCATTCAGCGGCAACGGTTAGCTATCGCCAAGAACTCCAGCGATGCACAGAATGTGCACCCTTCTTCTGTATCTCTTGAAGGCTCTAGTCTCTACATTATTAGGTGACTGAATGTTTAAAGGAAATCATATTTAGCGATCCACCAAACCTCCATTTGCATCACCTTTCTATCATAGACTTGGGACTTAGTTTCTTCAACATTAGACAATCTCCTTGATGTTCGCCAATCTATCAAATGTGTAGGCGACCTGCTTTTGACCGTCTTTCAGGCATTTTTACTCCATTTTCTTACTTTGTTTTATATTGTCCATCCATGCACTTTTAGCTTTCTTTCGGCCATAACACATGCATATTAGTAAACATATGAAGCATAATAGCATATTGAGGAGTCATCAGTAACTCATCTAACTTTTGGGCTCTAAACCTGACATTGACCGAAATAAAGTAAACAAACTTAGTCAAGTGATCCACAATAAACCAGATAGTGTCATACCTACCCACAATAGAGGATAAACCAACTATGAAAACCATAGTGATTTGCTCCGATTTCCAAGTATGAGTAGGCATCCCCTGGAACTCGCCCTCTGGCATCTGATGCTCACACTTGAGCTGTCGACAGGTCAAACACTTGAAATAATATTAGCAATATTCCACTTCATTCCACACCACTAATAGTGCTAGCTCAAATCATGGTACACCTTCACTGCTAATGATTGATGTTCACGCTCCTATAAGAAAGCGATCACTATTAGTAATTAACCTAACCGAAGGTTAGGGTTGAATCCATAGGTAATACAGGGTTTCACTGCAAGACTTCACTACCAATCATTTCAAGTATCTATAACTAAAATCTCTAGGGGGATTTTGTGATTCAAGAATAAAAATAAATAGACATTATACTACAATGTGAGAAAACACTCAATTTTATGAATAACTTGGAAATTGTGTTCCCCATGGTTCGATTACTCAATTAACCTAGATAACATAACTACAAATAGAAATTTGTATGTAGTATCGTAACTTAGGTTCTTCTAGCCCTCTAGTGAAGGTACAGGTCAAATTTCACCATGGCGCTTAGTCGGCTATCATGGTATGCCAACTAACCATTACCTATTATCCCAGTCAACCTCCCCTTGGTTAGCTTTGGTTGATTAGACAAGAACATATCAACCGAAACCTGTCATCTACTTTCCTTTTTCAGTTCGTCACTACCTTGATCGGGATAATGATAGTAGGTGGGGTTTGACATTTGACACCACCAAACAATAATCATAATGAAGGATAATAGACAATACATGCAAAACCCTAATCATAGAAATGAACAAACGTAGGTCATCTCAAGTCAACTACCCTTAGTTCCCACAACTCAAAGTTGTAGGTACTTAGCTACTCATGGCTAAGGCGAAACTAATAAAAATGAAAATACATGATATGATTGAGAATTTTATCCTAAACAATGAAGATTGAAGAAAACACAAGTTGCAAAGCACAACCTTGATTGATTAATAATAAGTACGAAGCAACATATGCAATCCCCAAAATTGGATTTTCCAAGAGAAAAAGAACTTTGCTAGAACTCTAAAATATTCTTGAGAGAATATTCAAAAGCTAGAATTTCATTCTCTTCCAAAGATAAAACCTAACTTAAAGTATTTATAATAGTTACAAGTTTAAACCTAAAAATTACAGAAAAAGATAGATGGCAGATGGTACGCCTCAAGTACGACTCTTAGGGTGACATATGAGTCATAATTGGGATCTCGTATTAGGTTCTTGGCATCTTGGACTCAATTGTCATAACCCACTAGTATGAGATGGGCTACGACTCGTATGATCCTCTTATAGTCTAGGCCTTCAGTTGTTGATCCAAAGTTTGGGCTCTCTATTTCCTGCTATGAGTATACCTATACAAGTCGTAGTGAGATTTAGGACTTGTAGGTGGCCTCGTAGTGTTGACTTCCACTTAGTAAATTCTTGATTTTTGATCTCTGTTTCTTGCTACAATGACATGCTATGACTCGTATCTTGGGCTACGATTCATAGGTTAACACATATGCCCTATGCTTTAGGAAAATCTACAATTCTCTTCCAAAATCATGGCAACCTAACATTTTTGCAAAAATAACACAAAAGCACATAAAACCATAAAATGTCGCATTAAGAACTCAAAATCCATTGTTTTGGGCATGAAATGTGTTGTATATTGATAGTATATCAACATCCTCAACTTAGAATTATTGTTTGTCCTCAAACGATGACTTGGTCAATGCAGATAATGAGAAATACATAGTAGCTACACCAATGTCATATATATCATTCACTCAAATCCAGGTACCTATCATTTTCAAAACTAGATTGCAAATCTATTGAGCACAACAAAAACAAGATGGTGAATCTGGCAACCTGACTATGATAAGCTTAGGAGCATCAGGCCCTCATAGAAAAGAAGTCCCTCGTTCTCACTCAAAAAGAATTTAGAATTAGGGACTGAGAAAGCATTTTCACTCTTATAAATGAAATTCATTCAAAATGAGTAACACCATAGGTTTGCCTCTATACTCATTTTCCAGCTTGGTGACAAAGTACATTTGGATCACTTTAGGAATTAAGGGCTTGTAACATAGGTTCAAGGGGCTTTGGTATGACATTTTAGGTACGTAATGACTAAACTCTATCCTTGAACCATGTTTACCAACACTATTCTTTTTCATAACCTAACCATTTTCACTAAATCCACCCTTATTCTCCTGTTTCAGGCTTTTCCCGAGTACTTTCTTTCTCTTTTTAGCTGTACATTATTTCTAAACTCACTTTTTGCTAATTTTTCTCAATTCAAGTCATTTTTAGTCTCTTTATCCTCCCCGGACTCATGATTTCTCATTTCTTTCTTTATTTCCCTACTAACCACCTTATTGTTATTATTTTACCACAATAAGAGACACCCTCATCTTAGAATTTTAGCCTAAGGTGAAGTACACAATATACCCCAAACCAGGGCTACAATTTGTAGCCACCCTTAAATTAGGCTTTTAGCCTTAATCAAGGTTAACATATTAAAGGATAGACCAGGGCCAACATTCAGGTATTTCATTAAATAAAGTTAGGCTAGTAAGGTGTCAAGAAAGAATGAGTACATGAGAAGCTCAAAAATTTTGAACAAGGAATTCACTCACTCATTTGGTAGGTCATTTAGGCTAAAAGTGGGTTCACTAAAAGAACAAATGCCTAAGATCCTTTCCAAATCAACCACATCACCAAACCAATTTTAGAGTAATAAGGCATGTTCTGAGTCCATACATGATGCATGAATATAGCAAAATAGGCTCACAACACACATGACATTGCACCCACAATCAAGTATAGACTCACAAGTCCTACTTCTAGTCTTAGCTTAACTTCACATTATCAGAACAAACATTGCCAGATACTCAAAATGCATGAATACATCAATAACCACAATCTGAAAAAATTTGAGGGTACCCAAGTTTTCATCAAGATTTGAAGAGTATTTAAAAAAACTATGTATATGCCAACAACTTACTATTATGTATCTATAAACTATCTACACTACCTACAACATGCTAGTTCAACAGAAAATTAACATCCACAAGGAAAAAGAAACACGATGAAAAAACCTTGGGATCAGAAATAGGGAAAGTTATGGACTCAAGGCTACTCAGACTTCACCTTAATCCATAACATCCTACCCCACCAAAATAGAATACTTTGTCCTCAAAGTAAAGACAAGAATGAAAAGCCAAAAATGTAATATATATACACATTAAAAACCAAAAAACTAACATCCAAAATATAAGTAAAAATAACATCCAACATAAAAATATTTAAACAAATTCAACAAACATTGTAATAAAAAGATTGTCCGACAAAAGAACAAACTATCCATAAACAAAAGATAAGAACTGGGGTTAAAAAGTTCAAACATCATTGTACTTAAGCATCGGTTTCACTTCGGTTTGCAGGGTCTTGGTGCACCATCTCCTCCTTAACAGTCTAGTCGTAGCTATATGTGAGCTACCTTATTTATGTGAAGGTTGCTGCTCCCTATCTCTTTGTATGGCCATTAACAGGATCGACTCCTGCACCTCCTCCTCTAGTATCGGCTACTCCCTCGGGGCTGCTGGATCATCAAGTCTAGGCCTCTTCTGGCTCAACTCTGGATCATCTATCTCAAGGAGCCTCTTTCCATGAGCATGCTAGTGGTCAGCTAGCTAGTCAAACACCTCATTACCCACCAGTTCCACCTTTGGCACTGCTGTTGGGGCTGCTAATATCTGCAATAAGTCAGCCTTAAATTTGGCTAACTCTTCTATTATTGTGCCCATATCAATAGACCGAGCACCCTCAATCCTCTGCTAGACTCTCAACTCAAATGCATCAACTAAGGTATCCACCGCTCTAACTCTCTCATGAACCAAATCGTAGGTGAATGCCTTTATCCTCTCCTCCGAGTCCTATATGGTCTGGCTAACCCAAGGTCTTACCAGTGCTGCTAAAGCCTATAGCCTGGACTCTTTTATAGCCACTTTGCATAATAGTGCCTGAAAAGCAACAACAAGGATAGTAGAATCAACCTATAAAGTAGATGTTGCTTGTGCTGGAGTACTGCAGGATGATGTGGACTTAATCTTAACGGCTGGTATATGTTCTGTAGCTGCTAAAGTAGTATTGGTGGTAGTTGGAGTCGAACCCTGAGTTTGATGCTTAACTACGAATGGATCTGGGATAACTGAAGGAGCAGCATAAGGTAGGGCCACCAAGTTCTACTCAACCTGTATTTGACTGGGATCCATAGTGCATGTGGCCTCGATTTGCTGGTCCCAGTGGGGGTCTATAGGAACACCTGCTGCACTGCATAATCGGTTGAACAAAATAGGGAATGGCAGTAAGGTGTTTGTCCTGAAAGCGGATTCGTGGATCTACTCAAAGATAATCTGGGCCCAATATATCTCTCAACCAGCTAAAATGCTGGCTAACGACGCAACTCGCTCTAATGTGATCATATTATCCTTGAAAGTATGCAGGAATCACCAACGGATAATGGACCACAAAAACTTAGCCGGTAAAGATAAGTGGCCTATAACTATTGGATATACGTGGTTTGTAACCCATGTTAGCTCTAACCCCTCCTTACATATCTGGCTAACTATCCACTATAGCAGCTCGGTCTTGGCCCCAATATTTGTTTCACTCAATGCTCTTCTTATTTTGTCAATGCGACTATCGTACTCTATGGTGGACTAAGGCACTCAGTAGGTGGACCCAAACTGAATCCATTGAATAGTCTCCTTTTGAAGTAAGAACTTTTTGACACCGGATTGGCAACACCAGTAACCTCGGCTGCTCAATTATCTTTTTGTTCTTTGGCAACCCTCGGTGAAGTGTAGCAAGATAAGTCGGATAAAACTCACGAACTACGTATGGGGCATACTTGGCCAACTACTGTGTGGTCTATTGTAGCCTATGTTCATCTATCTCTGCATCCAATCCTAGCACCCTATCTAATACTGAGTTGTTCAGCCTAGACTCCTAGTGAAATTGTCGCACCAGTTTGCCCTGTCCTTTGGGCTCTAACCCCTGGTCATATATCTCCTTCATCCGTGGCACACATCATCTATAGTTGACTGGGGGCTATGATAAGAGTTTTTTCTTCTGCATCTAGGAGGTGCTCTTAAACTCCTATTCTGACCCTTAGTGTGTGGGGGTTATCTGCGGTATGCTGGTCGCAGACCCATCTCTATTACGATGTCAAGCTACGTTAGAGTTTGTCCACTTGCTTTATTTGAACAAGAAAGATAGTCGTTCACGTTCTTTATCTTTGTTTTTTGAGTAATAGCGACGATAGTTCCTCCTCTCTAGACTTGGAGGAACTGCTGACTTCCATAGGTGTTTGCACTGTATATGTCTGAGTTTGAGGTATATTAGCTTTGGGATATATTCTGACCCTGTGAACTTATACAGACCTCTCTCAGCTCTTAGCCTTAGAAGATTGGATGACCAATCTCCGTTGAAATGTTTGGATTGCTCATTTATCCTTTGGAGGCATTGTATTTCCAAACCAATCATATGACCCATGTGAGCATCAAGATGTTTAATCAAACGAATAAAACAATAGAGAAAAAATAGAAATAATTTAAGCATAGAGAATCATTGATGCAGATGCAACCCTGCAGATATAAGGTACAATTATGACTCATAAGGTGTCCTACGGGTCGTTCATTAGCCTTGTAGTACCAAGACTCCTAAAAAAATAAGGTTTGAACCATATACGAGATGTAGTTATGACCCATAGGGGGACCTACGAATCATAGTCTAGCCTCTTACCTCTTTCCAGAGACCATTTTTAAAAACTCAGTTAGGCTTGCGAGACCCTTACTACTACGAGTCGTATGTGAGTCTCGTATGAGACACATGAAGGAACAATAGGTAACTGGTGCTTGCTAAGAGGGACTATTATGACTCGTGAGGGGACCTCATAGCTGAAAATAGAAGGCACCAGGAGTGCCTATAACTTTCCCACAAAAAGCACAACCTAAACAAGCACAATTTAAGAGCTCGCAATTAAAAGAGCAATACAATAGATTTGAGACATAAATGGCCCCCCTAGAAAATCAGATAGTCAAAAAAACCATCATCCCTAAGAGTCAAAGATCATTCCAGATTACATCAAGCACAACAAAGGGTAATTTCATCTCCAAACTTGCACTTTCTTTATCAATAAAACATTCCATTGAGATGCAGGTGCAATTCAGACAATTTCAATCAAGTTCAACAAGCTATGGCATATGAAACACACCCATACTTCCTAAAGTCCAATTCCAAAGACAATGTTCACAATGGTCGGGCAACAATTAAGCACTATATTTTAGGGACAAATAATTTTCACATTACAACCACCGACTCGAGAATATTGAACAAGGTTCAATTCATAGCAAAATCCATCAAAGCATACAAACCTTAGGTTGTATGTCTAGACCAAGGCATCATCACTTGGGCATGAGTCTTCGTATATAAACCAAATACATAATCATCCATGGAATAAACTTACCACCATAGGGAGATATAAGTAACTACAAAGCTTAGAAATTTGTAGAAGAATTGAATCAAAGCAACATAGAGAGAAAAACACGCAGAAACCCTAGAAGATGGTGTCATCGCCCGAATCCTCAGTGAAAAATAATGAGGGTAGCCGAGATTATGATCTGAATAGTGAATGAGGAAGAGCAATTTAGGATATCTCGGTTCTATAGGTTTGGGGAAATGATTGTAGGGGTAAAAGTTTATTTGACCCCTTTTACAATAAACTGGGTCACACTTTAAAAAGTTGCAGCTTGGGGCTACGAGACCCTAACTATGAGTTTTAGGGTGTTGTATGACTAGTAGGTCTCGGTCTTATAGTAGTCCAACAGTTGTGAAAATATAGGATGCATACCTCGGCACTATAAACCCCACTTATGACTCATAGGAGACCCTATGAATCATATGCTTGGCTCGTAGAGTGTGTGCCAACTTCTGATACTCATTGTTTATCTCTACAAGGCATGACTACGAGTCCTAATGGTGACTAACTATAGGCCTGCTTGTAGAGGCTACTCCAAGTGACATTTTGTCACATCTTTAGTTCTTTAATTTCCACCTGCAGACCAAGTGTCAAAACATAACAATCTTCAAAATATTACAAATGAACCAATGTCTTTGAACTTAATACAAACAAACACCCTACCACCTAAAAATTCCAATAACCTCACATACTTAAAACAAACCAACATTATAAAAGATCCTTGGATTGTCCCCCAAGAAGTGCCTTGTTTAACGTCGTGGCTCGAGTTTATTTTCATCCATTGTCAGCAATTATCAAAGGACCAAACGTTACTCTTCAATTCATCTGGGTGGTTCATTGACTGGCTAATGTTGAACACTACCTATGCATCATTGAACCTAAACCAAAGTTGATCCAATTCAATATCCACGAGAGCTCTCCCAGTGGCTAGAAATGGTCTTTCCAAAATAATTGGCACCTCTAAATTAGTCTCACAATCAAGGATCATAAAATTATCAGGAAAGATGAATTTATCCACAAGCACATCAAGCAGTATTCCTTTTGGCTTTTTGATGGTTTGATCCACCATGACCAAATGTATTCTTGTCGGGGTAGAAGTCCAAAGGCCGAGCTTTTTGAATAAGGCAAGAGGCATTAGATTGATGCTTGCTTCTAAGTCGCACAATGCTCTCGTGAACTCAACATCACTAATAGTGCAAGGGATGGTGAATGCACTGGGGTTCTCGTGTTTTTGAACAAGGCATTTGGTCATGATCACACTATATTGTTGGAGATCTTGTGAGAACTCTTGGGTTGAAGTGCATTTCTTTGTCACCAAATCCTTCATATAATTGGCGTACCTGGGCATCTTCTCGAAAGCTGCTAGAAGGGGAATGTTAATTGATAGTTACTTCAACATCAAGAGGAAGTGTTTGAATTTACCCTCCTCTTACTTTTTCTTGAGCCTTGGAGGGAAAAGAGGGGGAGTCTTTGGAATTGACTTCATTTTTTCGTTCTCCCTTACCTCTTATCTTTGCATTCTAACAATCTCTGGACCTTCTCCCTTAACAACAACTTCACTACCAAGACCCTTCTCATCAACTTCATCCACAATCACCCACATAGAGTTATCTATGGTGCTTTTGCCACTTCGAGTCATGACTGTCTTGAAATGCTCTTTTTTTTAGGGTTTTGAACTGTATTGCTTGGTAAGATATCCTTTTGGAATTGGTTCAATTGTGAATAAACTTGCCCACATTATTGTTGTAGTTTCTTAATCGCCACCAAGTTAGACTTTATTTTTTGATTAATACTTGAAATATCCGCTTTCGTTCCCTTCAAGGTCTCATCTTGGTGGTGGGCTCTCTTCAAAAACTTTTCAAACATCTCTTCAAGACTAGAAGTGCTTTCCATGACATTAGGTTATGGGGCTACATATAAAGACCATTCCTATAACCATGTCTTCTACACCATTCGGCATCCGACACTCTCTTACTTTCAAAGTAACCATCTCAGTTATCTATATAACCACCCTCACAGTTGTAGTTCCGACATTGATTCCTAGAACCTTGCCTCTAATAGTCCTAGTTGGACCCTTTGGGGTTATTCCGTAAACTCGCCACTTGACTACTCACAAAATAAGCATCTTCATCAAAGAATTGATCTTCATAGATGGGAGCCTTAGGATGTTGGTGAGTGACCGCTTTGACAGTTGCGAATTGAGAAAGTTGCTCTATGATCTCTTCATTGACATTCGATTGAATATTGTGTGTGGTGACTACACAAAAAGTTTTCATTTCACCTCGCTCTCCTTGACCCCATGTTCTATTGGTTTTGACCATTTGCTCCATCCTTGCGTCTATCAATGCAAAAGGTTGGTCGAGAAACATGCCTCCCATGATTGTGTCGGTCCAAGCTTGACTATTTTCATCAAGTGCTTGATAGAAAATCTCAACCAAGGCATCATCAATAATCTTGTGATCGGGGATCATCATCAAGCATTTGGTAAATCTCTCCCATTTTGTGCTAATAGATTTACCCGATAATTTCTCAAAGTTGTTATTTGCTCTTTAAGCTTCAACTTCTTAGATATTTGGAAATATGTTTAAAGAAACACTCTTTGAAGCTTTTCCCCACTTTTTATTATACCAAAAGGAAGCTCAGACAACCACACAGCTCCATTCCCAATCAGTGACAACAGAAACACGCACAAACCAACGGTATCAAGACAAAGATTGTGTGTCCCCATGACAGTCTTGCAAAAAAAAATGACATTATGGAGATGACTGTGGGGATCCTCTGAAGGTAGCCCTATGAATAACCCACAGTTTTGGAGCATTTGAAGTAGCCTTATTGATATTGAGAATTTAGCATCTATTGGTAGTAGAGGAAACACTATTGCACCAGTAACATCTATAGCCATAGGGTTCAAGGGATATTGGTTCCATCTATAAGTATTCTAGTTAAAGTCCTTAAGCTGTGGTCTGTTATCCCTTGGTGGTAGATTCTCCTCTCTTCCCATAGCATCATTCATATTCATTTCTTGCTCAACCGCGATGTCCTTATTCACTTTAGCTATTTTGCTAAAGAGTCAATGGATCTCCAAATTGATCGGATCTAAGGGATTGCCTTGGCTCTTTGTGTTGGGCATAAAATTGAGAAAACCCTACAATTAAAATCAAACAACATAAACAAAAATAAAAGTTAAATACAAGAGAGTCTAGAAATTAGTACTTGAGCTAATTAATAGTACAATCAAGTCAAAAGCTAGCCGTATTCCTCAGCAACGGTGCCATAATTTGATGACTGATGTTCATGCTCCAATAAGAGAGCGATCCCTATCAATAATTAACCCAGCTTAAGGTTAGGGTCAAATACATAGGGAATACAGGGTTTGACTGAAAGACTTCAATAAAAATCATTTCAAGTATCTATAACTAAATCATTTATCTCTATTTCAAGAACAAAAATAAATTGACACTATACTACAATACGAGAAAACACTCAATTTTAGTGACAACTTGGGAATTAAGTTGCCTATTATTGGATGACACGATTAACCCAAATAACATAGCTACAATTATAAATTCATATGCAGGATGATAATTTAGGTTCTTCTAGCCCTCTTGTTAAGGTGAAAGTCGAATTTCACAATGGCGCTTCGTTGGATACATTGGCGTGCCAACAAACCGTAACCTATTATCCCAGTCAAACTCCCTTTCATCAATTTGATTGATTAGACGAGAACACATTAATCAAATACTTTTATACACTTTCCTTTGCTTATACGTCAGTACCTCGTTTGGGATCGTGAGAGTAGGTAGGGTTTGGTATTGGGCACTACCAAACAACAATCATAATGAAGGGAAATAGAAAATACATGCAAAACCCCAATCATAAAAATGCACAAACCTAGGCCATCTCAAGTCAACTACCCATGGTTCCCACAACCTCAAGTTGTGGGTGCTTATCTACTCATGGCTAAGGCAAAACCAATAAAAATGCAAATATAAGACATGCTTGAGAATTTTACCCAAAGTTATGAATATTGAAGACACCACAATGTGCAAACCATAAGCTTTATAGATTGATAATAAGTACAAAGCAAGATTTGCAATCCCCAAATTGGGTTTTTCAAAAGGAAAATGAAAAACTTTGGTACAACCCTAAAATATTCTTTAGAGAATATTCAAAAAGCTGGAATTACATTCTCTCCCGAAAACAAAACCCAACTTAAAGTATCTATATAAGTTATAAGTTTAACCCTAAAAATTTTAAAAAGATAGCCGACAACTGGTATAGCTCATAGGTATAAGTCGTAATTGGGGTCTCGTATCAAGTTCTTGGCATCTTGGACTCAGCTGGTACGACCCACTGGTATAAGTCATAACTTGGTCTATGATTCGTATACTCCTCTCGTAGTCTAGGCCTTATGTTATTGATACAAATTTTGGGCTCTTTGTTTCCTACTACGGGTACACCTGTACGAGTCGTCCTGAGACCTATGACTTGTAGGGTGGCCTCGTAGTGTTGACCTCCAGTTAGCAAATTCCTAATTTTTTGTCTCTGTTTCTTGCTACGATAACACCCTATTACTCATAGATTGGGCTATGACTCGTAGGTGAATTCAAATGTCCTATGCTTCAGCAAAATCTGCAATTCTATTCCAAAATCATGCCAACCTACGTTTTCTACAAGAACCACATAAAAACACATAAAAACAATAAAAAATCGCATTAAGAACTTATAAAATCTCTACTTTTAGGCATCCAATGTGTTGTATCTTGACTGTACATCGACACTCTCAACTTAGAATTATTGTTTGTCCTCAAGAGTCGACTCAATCTATGTAGATACTGAGAAATACATAATAGTTATACCAATGGCATATACACCATTCACTCTAATCAAGGTACCTGCCTATCATTTCAAAACTAGATTGCAAAGCTACTTAGGATAACAAAAAAATGATAATGAATTTGGCAACCCAACTATAGTAAGGAGCATCAATCATCCACAATAACTAGTATAGCCATATGCTAATCAAGTAGTGAAAACGACATCACAGAAAAGAAGTCTCTCTTACCCACTCAAAAAACATTTAGAATTCAGGGACTGAGGAAGCATTCTCTCTCTCACAAATGAAATTCATGCAAAATGACTAACACCATAGGCTTGCCTCTATACTCATCTTCCGGCTTGGTGACAAATTTTGGATCATTTTAGGACTTAAGGGCTTGTATCATAGGTTCAGGTTAGGTAAGTAGTGATTAAAAACTATCCTTGAACCATGTTTACCAACAATTTTCTTGTTCATAACCCAACCACTCTCACTAGATTCACCCTTATTCTACTGTTTCAAGCTTTTCTCGAGTGCTTTCTTTGTCTTTTCAGTTGTGCATTATTTCTGAAATCATTTTGCTAATTTTTATCAATTTAAGGCACTTTTAGTCTATTCAGCCTCCACGGGCTCATGATTTATCATTTCATTCTTTATTTCCCAACTAACCACCTTATTGTTATTACTTTATCATAATAAGGCCACCCTCAACTTAGGCTTTTAGCCTGGGGTGAAGTACACAATATCTTTTCCCAAACTAGGTCCACAATTCATAGCCACTCTTAACTTAGGCTTTTAGCCTGCATCAAGGTTCACATGTTCAAGGATAGACTAGGCCCAATATCAAGGTATTTCATCAAATAAGGTTAAGCTAATAAGG
>JAOTQJ010022284.1:0-16754 GCA_025642045.1 Solanum sejunctum | reverse complement strand
CGAACATAGGAGGTTTTTGGACCCAAATTGTGAAGGAAAAAGGAATTTTCTCAAACGTATGACGTTGACCAAACTTAACTAATTCATGCCAAGATATAGGAATCTTTACATACCTCGATTTATTTCTCCAATTAATTCCAACGCAAGACCAATCCAATTTATGCTTCCGGATCCCCAACGTCTACACAAATTACAATAATGCCAACGATTAACAATCATATCGGGTCTTAAATCCTAACTTTTTGTTCCAAATTTTATAAAATTTTTGACAGCATCTCCCCTTAAAATATGCCACCCCGAGAATTCAACTCGGCTCAAATAATCAATCAACAACAACAACAACAACCTACAACATCAACAAATCTTCTCCAATACCATCAAAACATCAAAATACCATAAAATGCTATTGCGACATAATTGGTAAAAATATGGCAGCATGTATACAAACACATATTTACCATATTCAAGCCTTCCTATATAATCCAAGAACTATAATACCTCACTCCAACGCCCAACGCAATCCCCTCAACGTTAAAACATAACATTATACCTTCAATGGGGCTCCAATTGAAGCTAACTTTTATGTAAACACTAATATAGTTTTCCCAACACTTCTTTCACCCCACAAAGACTATTTCCATGACAAACAAACATAAACTCATAACTATAAATTCATATATCATCATATACAATTTGTCCTCAATGCAAACACCAAATTCGAAATTCAAAATTCAACTAACAACCAACCATTTTTTTCATGTTTTACCTTCATTCTAACACACCCCTAACACACCCACAAGCTTTAATTAATAAGAATTAAGCTAGAAATTAACATATCTTTCAAGATCCTTACAAGACCGACATCTTTCTAGTCGTCGAACCAAGCGTTTCCTTGACCAACTAACACCTCTACGCCACTTAGGGGATCCAATATACCAAGCTTGAAGCGCCAATTAGGCGAAAACTCAAAAAAAATGGAATTTCTTTCATCCACTAAAGCTAGCCGAAAGCTATAGCTTGTTCTCTCAAGCTTTACTCTAATTTCTAAGTTTAAGACATTCTCTTGTATAAGATAAAGGTGTCCACATATATATAGACACCCAAATTCCACTCGGACCAATAAGAATTGAACACACACATGACCCCACAATACTTTTATTCTTAAGGATTAAACTTAGAACAATATGGACATTTGGTCCTAAACTTTACCAAATTGAACCAATTAAGGACTTGGGGTTTCTAACTTACGAGGTCTAACACCTTAGCTTTAGAGAATAGCTTGATAAAGATTGGAGATGGAGTCTTGAAGCTTGAATAAGAACCTTAAATCCGGATTGAGTTTTGAGACTTGAATTTAGGAGTGAAACATTTGGCTAAATGTTTGAATGAGTAGTGGAGAAGTTTGAGAATGATATGAGGTTGAAATGTGGCTAAGTGAAGGTATTTCATATATAGGAAGGCTTAGGCCCAAGATTCAAAGGCCTTGATCGAACTTGAAAAACTACACAAAAATAACACTACAACTGCTCACAGGAATTAGACATTTTGGAAATTTAAAATTTTGATACGATTGCTCTTAAGTCAGGGTTAGACCCAATTTTTACTCAATTTGACCCCTTGATAAAAATTACGTAGTTAGATTTTCAATATCCCACATGAGTTTTGAGATATATAGAAATTATGATTCTGGCACTTTAGAGGCACATTTTCAGGTACTTTTTGGGGTCGTTTCAAAGGCATATAGCAAGACCTATAGTATATAATATGACATGAAATCAATGATATATGGAATACTTAAATGCTCATATATAGTAGGGATGTGACCTCAACTGACTAGAGTAAGACCAAGCGAGCTATTAGTTCGAATTTCGATTACATCCCCTCACCGATAAAGAGGTGGTCTACTGGCCAAAGGTACACCATACTTCACTTTACAGGCATCCCTATTTCAAAGAAGCAACTCTCCTTACGGGCATCCCCATTTTGATAGGATTTTCACATAATATCATATCATATTATTCTTATCCTTACGACGAGGGTTTTGAGAGTGTATTAAGTGATTTAGAGTTGAAAAAATGACTAAGTGTACGTGTTTTTACGCATAGGAGGGCTTAGGTCCAAGGTCCCAAAGCCTTAGGCCAAAACAGTAAACTGGCAACAAAAATACATATCTTCGCGCCTCAGGCGCAAATCGATACTACATAAGAAATTTTTTAGAAAATAAAATTTCGCTATGGTTGTTCTAAAATCAGGGTTATACCATTCACGACTCAATTTTTCCCCCAATCACAAATATGAAGTTAAATTTTTAATCACGCATGAATTTTGAGGTATATAAAAATTACGATTATGGGCATTTTCGAGGCATAATTTTTGGGCACTTTTTGGGGCGTTTCATCTTCCATGATAAAGTTCCGAGACGGTGATTCCATACTTCGTAAAATTTCACTCCAAAGGCCATATGAAAGGCCATATGGGCCGTACCACTTTGCATGGGTTGTGTACTTGGCTGTGTCACCCTACTTTGTCCTTAAGCTATGAGATTCCAAAACAAAGGCCACCACACGGTCCGTGAGGTGTCACACGGACTGTGAGGGGTCCATATGTGGGGTGTCATAGGTTGAAACTCCACGTTAAGGGCCAAGCATCCTCAAAAGGCTATAGGGGAGGCTCCACATGGGCCATCTGATCTCACTTGGAGCATGAGGGTTCCCATGGAGTGTGACCTTGCAACATAACTCCCGAAATAGAGATTTTCAAGCTCCCATGAGGTCTTACGACGTCCCTGTCCTTACAACGTATCTCACTCCACCAAAAATAGTCCTTACCAATAAGAAGTGTATTGATTTGTTAACTGATCTACAATTACCCATACAAAGTCGTAACCTCTAAGGATTCGTGGTTGACCAACCATAAAATCCATAGTAACTCACTCTCATTTTCACTCAGGAATATGGATCTCTGGTAGTAATCCTGAGGTTCCCCAATGCTCTGTTTTAACCTATTGACATGTCAGATAACTAGAAATAAAGTTAGCAACATCTTTATTCATACCTTCCCACCAATACCAGTGCTTCAGATCATGATACATTTTTGTGGAACCAGGATGTATAGTATATCTGGATTTGTGAGCTTCCTCTAGAATAACCCGTCTTAACCCATCTATGTTTGGTATGCATAACCGACAACCTTTTCAAAGCACACCATCACAATCAACATTCATTTTCTTAATTGTATTAGTTATGACTTCATGCCAATATTTGCAAAACTGCTCATCCTCATATTTGGTAGCTTTAATGCACCCTACCAATGAAGATTTGGCTTGCTTTGGGATTCTTTCCTTAGCGCCGGTCATGGTCCTAGTATCGAGTCATGACAACTGTATAATAGATATATTAATCTTATTAAAATTATAAGGTATATATGCATATGGCATCGCACAAAGGTATATAGTTTATCACTTAAGGTTTTCTTTTTAGACTTGACATATCATTTTGTTCTATATATCATATTATTATGTTTCATACACCATATTACGTGAGTATTTATTTCCTCCTCTTTGCAAGTGTTATTTGGTTTATTTTTCTCATAAACAAAACATAAATTCCTACACTTTGACATATATATTGTTATGTCACATATATAAATCCACTGCCATTTTAACTACACACGTAAATAAAATAACAAACTTCCACATATTTGTAATGACATATATAAATATATTTTATTTTACATATAAGATCGAATGTTTTGCATAATATTTTAACATTCTTTGTTTTATTTATTTAATGAAATTCTATTTTTATTTAACTTACTGAAATTACATATATGGTTGGTTATATATTTACACCCCATCCATCATTTTTTTTTCTCTATGAATCTAGGATTCATAAAAAAAAGTAATAAGTTTTCATACCCAATATTTTTATATATTGCTTACGAGAAGGTTTTAGAATCTCCTTTATTCTATATGATTTTAAACATAAATCTATATTTTTATAATATATAAATTGTTATACAGTCCAAGTTTTTTTAGTTTTATTACTTGCTTAGTTATTTATTTTTATTGTATAATAAATATCTTATTATTAAAGTTTTTTCCATGAATATTACAAGCATACATATAACATACCCTGTATTTTATTTTTTCTTTAAATAATAATTTTTTATCACTAATTTTTAAGTAAGATAAATAAATAATTTATCACTAGTTATTTTTCCTAAGCTAAGTTGAAGGACTATCTTTGGATAGGTTATGAGGGATGCCTAACACCTTTCTCTAGAGCAACAAAAATCTTTACCAAAAATGTCACTGCTTTTACAAATAAAATCATATTATATATCCTCACTTTTGAATTGATTTCCTAATATTTTCCTTAAAATTTGGTGAAACTCTAAATTTTTTTAAAAACAAAACTAGAGAGCACGACAAGTTTATATTTGAAATAATTTTGGCCAGTTTGAAAAATGGGGCATGACAGTGCTAGGTCATAGAATCTCCATAGAAGTCATTGAAGTTGATAAGGCAAAGGTGGAGGTACTTGAGAAGCTCCCTCTATCCATCTCTATCAAAGGTGTGAGGAGTTTCTTGGGGCATGCAGACATCTATGGGAGGTTCATTAAAGATTGCATAAAGATTGCACACCTATAATGCAAGTTGCTTGAGAAAAATTCTCATTTAGTATTTGATGAAGCATGTCTCAAGGTGTTAGACGGGTTGAAGCAGAGGCTAATTTTAACACTTGTCATTGTTGCACCGGATTTGACTTAACCTTTTGAGATCATATATACAAGTGGGGTTGCACTTGGTGTGGTATTAGGCCAGTGTAGAGAGAAGATTCTACATCCCATCTACCCTGCCAGTCTAGTCCTTAATACAACATAGGGTTAGTGTGGAGAGAAGATTCTACCCCCCCATCTACTCTGCCAGTAAAGCCCTTAATGCAGCACAGAAGAATTATACTGTCACTGAACAAGAGTTAGTCACAGTGGTATTGCGTTCGAGAAATTCAAATCATATTTTTTAGGAACCAAAGTTGTTGAGCATACCGTCCATTCAACAAAGAGATATTTGATGGCTAAGAAGGATGCATAATCAAGGTTGATTTGATGGGTACTACTAGTTTAAGAGTTTGATTTCGAGGTGATTGACAAAAAAAGGGATAGAGAACCAAGTTGCAGACTATCTATCAAGACTCGAAGACGATGCTCTGGTAAAGTTTGAAGGTAGATTGGAGATTGATGATTGGTTCCCTAATGAGAGAGTGTTAGCTACATTGCATGACTTGATTCCATGGTTCGCAGATTATGCTTCTTATTTAGTGAGTTGTCATGACTTAATCCTAGGGTCTAGGTGCGACACGACGAATGGGGAATCCCAAGATACCCCAAACAAGCCTCATAGCATATATAAGCACATTCTTGGTTACAAAAATATAAATCAAGCATCAAATGATTCAAACTTAGGAGATTCGGGACTTTGGACTCCAGCCATGGAGAAAAGGGGAAAGAAATTTCTATCATTCAAATAAAACAAAAGATTAAGGGGAGGGATCATGGGACTCAAGCTATTGGAAAGTAGGGACTTAGGAAGATCATCACTTGCCATCAACATCAAACAACAACATACAAGGGGTGGGGACTAAAGGAAAGTCTCTATATATCACTACAAGAAAATGTATTTATAGCTATAAAATCTAAGCTATGAATTTAAAGATCATAGCTATTTACCCAATAATTGCCACAAAAATTGTAATTACGCAACTACCTAAAAGTTTTATCAAATTTCATAGTCATGAACAACAAATTGGCAAAGCTAAATTCTCATTTGTTTTCTACGATAACTAATAATCGTCGATATAATTATCTAAATAGCTATGATTTTGCTGCTACAGTAAAATTGTGTACCTAATTATAAATTTTTTCCAAGCAATAAAAGTAACTCGAGCAATAGTATTCTTTTAGCCACACTAAATTATTTGAAACAAAATGTTATAGCTAAATAAATAATTTGGTTTCAATAATAGACAATTATGACAAAAGTTAAATGAAATAGTCATAGATTATTTTGCTATAATAAATTTCATCACTAATTATTAATTTTCTCCACACATTAAACTTTACCGCACTAATTGTAATTTTTTAGCCACATTACATTATTTGAAACAAAAAGTTGTAGCTAAATAAATAATTTTGCTTTCAATAATAAACAATTATTGTAAAAGTTAAATGAAATAGTCATACATTATTTTGCTATGATAAATTTCATAACTAATTATTAATTTTTGCCATAAGTTAAAATTTACCGTACTAATTATAATTTTCTAGCCACAATAACGTTGAAGCTAATAAATAATTTTTCTTCAAATACTACAAAATTGTGGCAAAAGATAAATGAATGAGTCATAGATTATTTTGCTATGACAAATTTCATAACTAATTATTAATTTTTGCCAAAAGTTAAAATATCGTAGTAATTATAATATTTTTTAGCCACAATAAATTATTTCAAATAAAATTTTGTAGCTAAATAATTAATTTTGCATCCAACAATAAAAATTTGTGGCAAAAGTTAAATAATTCTTTAGGGATTTAGAGAGGTTCACTAGTTTATGAATTTTACGAGTTTTTTTGAAAGAGGGTTTTTGGTGCTTATGTAGAATGTTCCTCTTTTTCCTATTACTGTCGGCATACATGAAAAGTTACATAATATACATTTTGACCCAAATATCTTATACTTCTTTCATTTTCAATTATTAGACTTATTTTGATTTGATAAGAAATTTAAGAAAATAAAAATATTTTTGAATTTTATGAATTATAATTATAATGTATTAAATGTAATTCTTTTATAGACAAATTATAAAAAGTTGGTCAAACAAATTGAATTGAAAGGAATATATGTTTATGTTTTTACAGATACATATAAATTTGTTTTCATGAAGATTAAAAATCATTTAACTTTATTAGAAAATTTTAAAGTTGGAATGTCACGACCCAAAAATGGGCGTGATGAAATTTTCCTAACCCACCAAGACAAGTAAGCCAAAACATGATGAATTCTATAATAAAATTAAAGCGGAAGAGATAAAATCTAAATAAGGACAAACACTAGAATATAAAGTATATGGAACCATCCCAAGACTAGATCATATGTACAAGCTTCTAATACTGAATACAATAGGAACTACTTACATGTTTGAGTCTCAGTTCTCAAATAGAACATAAGATAAGTAAGGACTCCAAGAGTATGCTAAATAGACAAGTTGCTAGCCCTCGAATATCTAGAGAGCTCGGTCCGAATAGATAGAAGCTGACTCAAGTAAAATCGGGCCCACAATCTACACGTATGTATAAAAGCAAAGATGAGTACCAAAAATATCGACACTCAACAAGAGGATCTAAACAACAAGTAAAGCATACAGAATAAAATACTCCTTACACAGAAATGATACATACTGTTGAGCTACACATTTGCATTCATAAAAGTATTAGCATACTATTATACATGCATACATATATATTATACATACATATATATACATATATATATATTATACATACATATATATACATACATATATATATATATATATATATATATATATATATATATAACTCATACAATGTTAAGAAAATCAAATTCTCTTCATAATACATCCCACAAACTATTTAGAAATCACTAAAACAAAAGAAAAGAGTGCAGCAATTTTCTGGACACATGCTGTCCAGAATTTCCAGCAAAGCATACCAACATATACTTCTTGATTTTCCATGAAGGAATCATACCAAAATACACAAATATAGTTACTTACCTTTATATTCAAGGTTGAGGGACTTCTCATGAATCCTAGGAGATCCTTTGGCTGCTGCTACTAGGTCAAAAACTTGAAGAGAGAAAGATAGGGAAAGCTGAACTTTTTTCAATTGTAAATGGAGCTGAAATTTCAGCTTGTAATCCCCTCTTAAAGAGCCTCATTTTGGACGAATTGTTTCTTGGTAGTTTTGGATATATAATACCACATACAATACACTAATTAATCAGAAACTTTTTCTCCCAAAATTGGGCCAAAATGACAATGAAATCTAATAGACATAGGCTGCCAGTTTTCATCATTCCTGTCAAATTCGTTTTTGGCCCAAATAGCCAATTCATTTGTGTTACACTTGGGCCTTTAGCACACTCTTCTTGGACTGAAAATAAGGTCCACTTATGATGCTAAAATATGTTATAAAATTACACACTTAAAATTGATTTTAATCGTAATTGGGCTTGAACAAATTTGACGTCGAACCTCATCTCCGATTAGCTTGCAATTTCAAGCTAAGTAAGTGACTCACCTACTACATTATTAATTCATACAAACACCTTAATTATCCAACTTTCTTTGAGGTCTTTATATCCTTAATTCAACATATAGCACATACACACAAGACCCTCTTAGGTGTTACACTCCCATATCACTCGTTAACACGAGAATCAAGCGTTTTCAAGAATTGACGCGACCTTGAATAATCCATATCATGATTTATTCACATATAATTAGTACAAGAAAAATGTAGGGTGTTACTGGAATGTGGTCACATTATTGGTAAGAGCCATGGCCAACCAAGGAGTTCAAGATCTTCATGCTTCTACCCCTACCTTAAGGGTGAGAAATTTCACCAGAATGAATTCTTTGGAGTTCTATAGCTCCAAAGTTGAAGAAGACCCCTAAGAGTTCATTGATAAGGTGTACAAAGTTCTTGACATTATATGGGTTAAATCGGAGGAGAAGGAGTAACTTGCAGCCTATCAACTAAAAGGCTGTTATCAATTGTGGTTTGTTCAATTAATGGGTGAGAGAGGCCAAAGATCCAATCACTTGGGAAGAAGTCAAGGTTGCCTTCATCAATTGTTTCTTTTCCGTGGAGCTTAGGGAGACGAAGATGACAGAGCTTATGAACATCAAGCAATGCTCAAGAAGTGTTAGGGAGTATTCCCTAAAGTTCAACAACCTCTCTAAGTATGCTCCTCACTTGGTTGTCGACCTTAGGGAAAGGATACATAAGTTCATGTAGAGAGTGTCTGACTTGATTAATGAAGAAGATTACATCGCCATGCTCATTGGAGATATAGACATGTCTTGGCTCATGACATATGCCAAGCGACTTTAAGGGAAAATCTTAGAAAGAAGAGGAGTGGATATTCTAAGAGGGCTCGATATGATAGTTGTTTCCAAGGTACCAAGGGTGGTCGCTTCCAACAAGGCCACAAGTTCTAAGCCCAAGGGTCCTCTAATGCCCGAGGTCAAAGATTTCCAAATTATAGTGTGCGCACCCAAGAGCTCAGGGTGCTAATAATGGCCTAATCACTCCTTGGTGTGGAAGGTGTGGTAAAATTCTTGGTGGTACATGCTACAAGGACATGGATTCTTACTTCGAGTTTGGAAAAATAGGCTGTAAGATTGCAGATTGTCCGAACAAGGGTAGAGATGTTCATCCTCAAGGACAAGGTACTCATGGTGATCAAAGGGACCAAGATGGTCAACAATGAGGTGCTCCATGCCACAATAACTTTTATGCTCTCCAATGGAGGCAAAGAGTGGATGAAGTATCCTATGTTATAACTAATATGGTATAGATCTACAATCTTGATGTGTATTCTTTATTGGATCCAAGTATGATGTGCTGTCAAAATACAACACTTTTGATGCTTAAAACTTAGAATTTTGTATTTTCTCAAAGTGATGCTAGTGGATTTGATGTGTTTTTTTTGGTTTTTTTTCAAGATTATAGGATCTGGCATTATTTTTTGCAGAGTGTTGCAGATGCTGAGTTTTTGAGAAACTACGAGGCACACTATGGATCATGGATACTTCCACGATTTGTAGAGGTGATGTCGCTCAACTCGACCATACAAAGGCAGAAGGGGTGGTCGTCATCTGTATATTACCTAACTTTAGAGGTCATCTTTGAATTCCAGAGGGATCAATGTGTTAGTGAATAAGTGGAGCAAGGACCTATGGCTACTAGATTTTGACTAGACAAATGAGTACCAAGCAAGAGTTCTAGCTAAATTTGGGGGAGGGGGAACGAACTAGTCTAGCACTACTCTTACAAACAATTAGGTAAGGATTGATCAAGAAAGGGAGAAAGGATAAGGAATATGGGAATCAATCAGAACTTCATCGATCCATTACACTTAGCCTCAAATTATCCCTAGAGATAGGTCATTTTGCTTGTAATCACCCCCAGCTAAGGGAATGATGTTTCATAACTGCTAACTAAGACCTCTAACATAGAATGCTCAAAGACACGCCTGGTTTGAACAGCAAAAAGCAAAACACCCAAGTCCTTAGTCGTTGTGTCCATTTTTAGGATCTCAACTTATAAACCCATCACTATCATGCAATCTCCCCCTCAACTGCACCTGCTAGAGCAGTAATTGAAGAATTAATGTAGAATTAAGGACCTATCTCAGATCTAAGGTAAATAAGAAGATATGCAAGAATCCAAAAATCAATTCAAGTAATTAAACCAATTTGGGAGAAAGCCTCTTGATTTTTGCAAGTAAATCATCAACTAAATATAAAGGCAAGAGAAATAATCAAGACTCACATATAAATCAATAAACAAGCTTTAATTAAATCTACAATTTTAGCATTCAAGAACAAGGAAATAAAGAGTGAGTTAAAGATATTCCAAATTAAGCTCACACTATTCAATCCACATAAGAATCTATAGAAAACTTGCTCTAAATCATCACCCTAAACTAGAATCTACCTAAGGTGTGTTCCTCTTCTTCAAGATTGTGTATATCTTCTTGCATCTGTTTCTGAATGATGTACGAAGAATAAGGGGTAGAAGTGCATATATGTTGTGATTTTGGGACTGAAAATGGTGAATTTTCAAAACTATACGCTGGCCACTGCAATATTCCATGATTATGGAGGTTGTGTCCTGTTAAGTTTTGCCTCTGTACCTGGGACTTGCATGTTTGCTCTTCTCTACATGTCACAACTCCCTGATCGTGGCCCTGAAGGCCCGTTCATGGAGTGTATCTGCTTCCAGGTACCATTTTGTGCATTTTAGCTCATCTTTGCTCAAATTCAGCTCTGATCTTCAATTCTTTACAGCAAGGCCAAATCTAAACCATATGTATTTGTATCACACAATATTCAAAGCACAATTAGCTTCAAGTTATGAGATTAACAATACAAATCATAAGAAAAAAGTAAGAAATCAGTGAAAAATAATTCATCAACAACCCCAACTTAAGACTTTACTTATCCTCAAGAACACAATCCCAATTCACTTTCACAACAATCAAATCATGATCATGACAATTGTTAGTACCAACAATTAGCACAACTCTGAGGATGCCTATCAAGTGACTCCCTCCAATTTCACAAGCATCATTTTAAATTCAAGCAACATTTTTTAGGGATGACTAAGTGGCAACACAAATTCTAAAGGAGTGACTTAAACTCCTAGTCAACTAGTAAGTTTCACTTGAGTTAAATTTAGAGATGCATTCATGTCACTAATCCATGCCAATTTGCATGTACTCACAAAAAGAAAGAAAGTCCCAAAAAAGACATAAGTATTTACAATGAACAAGGGACAAGGACTTAAATACACGCACTCAACAAATGAACATCTTTTGTACCCAAATGCCACACCATAGGCTTGTCTTTATTTTCAATCAACATTCGCTCAATTTTATTTGGTTTGAAATGTCAAAGGGCTTTTTAAGGTGGTAATTTAGGCTAAGGGGTAGTGTTGGATACAATTTGGATAATAGTGACTAACCCTCCTTAAGTCCCACAAACAACGTTCATCCTTTTTCAACTTTTCAACTTTTTCTTTTTTGCATCACACACCAATGCGCACTTAGCCCTTCTTTTTTTATGTACGTGCCCTACTTGCAAACACTTTTCAATACTTAGGAGGATTCTTTTCACTCAAGCACTTTTTCTTAATTTTTTTTATTTTGAAAGCACTATTTTTCTTTTTATTTCGTTCCTCCATTCATTTTTCTTTTGCTTTTTCTTTTCACAAGCCCCCAAGTGGTAGACACCCTTCCATTTTCTCCTATATCACCCCCAACTTAGGCTTAAAGCCTCATCTGTCACAAGCATGTGAAACTCAAGGAGGAATAAGTATTCAAAAGAGGGATATATTTTCAAATGGCTTGTAATTAAGGTTGCTAATTGAAAGGATTAGGCTCAAAAGGGACACTACGGATAAAATCAATGCATATGATGGTTATTTAGGCTAAGTGGACTCAATTAAAATAAATGGATGTCTAAGATCCTTTTCCCTACCAAAGTTTATCAAGACCAACAAGGCAAGTTCTAGATTACATAAGTAAACATAAAGAACAAAACAAAAACTCACAACACACAATGACATGAAAATTAAACAAGAAGGGATCAATTTAGCTCATAAGTAATGTACAAGGGACTCATTTTTCACATATATCCATCTAATAAGTAAGAGTCACAAAAAGAGTCATAGTGTTGTCTCAAATTAATCCTAAAGCCATTTTCCTTCAAACATTGGAGGGGTACATATTTTCACAATCCATAACACTTAACTAAATATGCTAGTACCGAACAAGTCACAACCCCCAATATATAGCCCAACAAGAGTCAATGGCTACTCAGACTTCACAAAATGACTCGATTGCACACACATGCTCACACGGCAATAAATAATTTTCCCTTAAATATGTTGTCACTTAATCCATCGTAGGGAACCATCGATCACACATACCATTAAGAAGAAAAATAAGAAGCTACCGAATCTACTAAAATGTCTAAACCTAAACACAATATATACAAGCCCGTGAAGGGTATGCCATGGTTAAAATAAGTAATTAAAATTTGTTCAAATCATTGTAGCACCCCTAAATGCAACTATAGTATCACCTCACAGTACTACCACAAAGTAAAAGGAGAGAGGATGGACTCACTGAGATGATCGCTTGGCACCATAACACGAATCTCCTCACCATAGTTAATTTCTAAGACATTAACATAGAGTTCAGTTGCCATGGTGTGTTTGATTCCAATCAGCTCCTTAATATAGCATATTAAATCTTGGACATTTAGTCTTCTTCTCTTGCCTCTAGAAGGACTTGAGCTGAACGAAATATGTATAGTTAAGACCCATCTTTACCTAGTTTGACCTACTATCAAAACCACATGAGAAGTGCACCTTATTTAAATTAAATGTCATGGATTTAGAATGGAGAATCGACTGAATATAGTGTGGATCAAGTGGTGAAATATTGCTACTCTTGTGTGGTAACATATTGCATTCTGCGTTTGTAATTACTATAGTTCATTCACTGAGTTTAGAACATACCCAGCCTTTGTGGTCATGCCAAATTGTTTGTGTCCGCATAAGGATGAAGGCTTTCCAGATCAATGCAATCATGGTACAGTCATCATGTTTGCAGATAGCAACAATCGTTAGCCATGCATTTTAGATTTGCATAGGCATTTTGTCAAACAAATGATAGACATACATTCTTAGCTTTATTTTATCAAAATCACTCTTAAATCTTCCTCAACAACATTCAATCACTATCCAAAACAACAAACAACTAATGAACATTAAAATCCACTCTGTTTTTCAACATTGAGACCTAGAAATCAATCTCCAAAATACCAAAAGGTGCAACACATAGCAACAAAGAGATAAACCTTAGAAAACAACAACAGATAAGAGTATCAAGGCATTCAACTTCATGGCTATGCAATAATAGATTTCACAAAGAGACTAATCATTAATAGATGCCTAAATAAGGAGTTAAAAAGAAAATGAATGTGAAAATAAAAGGCAATGACCTAAAAGGTAGGTAAGGCACCTAGAAAGGTTTAAAATAGGGGAAGGGAAAAATGAGTTTAAAATAATAGGATTAGTGGGCAAAAGTGTCAAATAACATAGTGTCAAAGATGACCATTAGTCATTGTGTTCCTAAAATATCATACCAAAGCCCTCTGATCCTATGTTACAAGCCAAAAAATTCCTATAGTGATCCTAGTCCAAGTAGTTGAAGGTCATAGTTGTGAGTATAGAGGTAAGTATATGGTATTGAGCATGGTGTTTTGTATATATTAATAAGTGTGAGTAATTTTGTTTAGTCCCAAGAATCAAATCTAAAAATACTATCATGAGTAGGATATTAGACTTATTTTTATGAGGGAACTTGCATCACACTATTGATTTTAGGCTATTTCAGTGATTGTTGCTTATCTACGACTACCTTGTTTGTCATAGTTGCACTGTCACATATATTGATATACATTGGTTTGTTTGATGACTATTTGATATGTATTGGTGAGTAGTATAGGTATCAGTGCTTGATGTGGAGATAATGTATGCCATTAGTTTAAGGTCTGTGTGTTACTATAACTTTTATGTAGATTGAGTCTGTTGCTTGAGGACAAGCAACAACTTAAGTTTAGGGTATTGGTGCGCTATCAATGAACAGCATTGTTTATGCTTAAAACTTGGAATTTGGTGTTTTATCAAAGTGATATTAGTGTATTTGATGTATTTTTATGTTTATTTTTTAGGATTAAAGGATTTAGCATGATATTGGAAAAAGTGTAAGAGAGCTGAATTTTTTATGATGTACGAAGCACTCTATAGGCCGTGAAAATTTTGATGAGCTGTAGAGTGGTTTCATGGTTGAGATTCAATGAAGGGCCTATTTTCGAAAGTAGCATCCATGAGCTGTTATACGAACTATGGAATTTTATACAGGTCGTGGTTAGGTTTCATGCCTTGAGGATCATAATTGGAGGAGTTTCTGGAACGTTTTCAAATAAAACCCAATACGTATCATAAGTCTGAATGTTGCCCATAAAATGGTCTTACAGAAGTAATGTGCAATTTTGAAGAATGAAGACTACGAAGCCCAGGTAGAGGTTGTAGAACTTTATATGTCCCATAACCTTATTTGTAATGCTGATCGAATCCAATTTTTTCTATTTTGTTTTGGACTTGTATTTTAGTCATTATAAGTACGTTTCTCTTAGTTTATTTTTAATAAAGAATGATGAGAGAAGTTCAGAGAGACATACAAGACATTTGATAAACACCTTTGTGATTTTTAACAATGCTTTGTGATTTCTAGTGAAGAATTTGAAAATTCTTGTCCTTAACTTTATCAATGTAAGTGTGTAATTATGTTATTCTATATCATGATTCTTGCATCTACAATGATTATGCATAGTTATATACACAAATAGGGTTGTGGGGACAATGAAGAACTAACAAGGTAAAACCAGATAATCCATAATTCTTGGAAAGTGTATGTGTATCTATTAATTAATTCTCTTCATTTTGATTGTTTTTTAATAGTGGCCAACATTAGAACTCACCTACTTGTTACTGACTAAATCAAGGTACTAATGAATGGTAAAAGATATTAATAACAGGATTCGATTGATTTCTTCTCATTTAATAAATCAAACTGGATCAAAAGGAGGTTGTACTAGAATAATAGGTAAGGGTTAGTAATGTCACATTGCAAGGATGGATCAAATCATGTAGAGAAATTTCCCTGTCGCCTGGTTCAAAGGGTTTAATGAACTTAACCTATCATTTTGCATGTAACACACTAGAAAAGATTATGATTATCTGGTAATACCAAGTTAGGGATTTATGGGGAACACTGGTTCCCTTCTCATTAGTTTCACAACACGTGTGCTAGTGTAGGTTTACTTTCTGCAAATTACAAACCCCTACTAATTTTGAGATATAAGTAGAATAATTCACTCGACTTGCTTGTAATTACTTCCTATCTACCATATTCTTTTCAAGATTCGACCCTAACCTTGGTTAGGTTATGTATCTTTACAACAACTACTTTAACCTTCAAAAAAGAGGTGCAGCTTGGGTGACATCATCTGTCTATAGCACTAGATCCACATGATTCATGTGATACACAAACCCTACTCCTATTGTGAACTTGCCTCTTTCTAGCGAATTGATTGCACTTCAAAAGGTTACATGATCCACATGAAATGCTGACCCTATTATACTACTTGAGTTATCATCGTCTCTCATCATTCTATCATGTTTTTGTATCTTTTTTGTCCTCTATTTCTATTTCTATGACTACATGTAAAGCACTTTCTTATTCTGGATAGAGGTAGGATATGATTTATAAGATGTTTGTATTGTATATGAGTGACACTTGTGTAACACCCCACACCTTACAATACTAGTATAATGGAAATGAAACATGACATGGTTTGGTCAAACAAGCGCTAATTTTCAAAAGTGCTTGAATCTCGAGTTAATGGGCTATATGTGCGTCTAGTGCTTAAGAGGGTCGAGTAAATATACGTTTTATGTTGAATTGATGAGATTATGGCCTTAAATTGAAGTGAGAGAATTGAGGTGCTTGTAGGACTTAGAAGTTAGCAGGTGATTCAGCTACTTGCTTAGCTTAAAATCGCGAACCAAAAGAAGACGAGGTTTGACGTTCAAATTGTCAAAGTTCGATTATGAATAAAGTCCGTGTTAACGGTGTAACTTTGGCCCACGTTTTAGAATCATAAATGGACTATATGTTAAGCACAATATAGGTATTGAAAAGGGCCCAAAGACAATACAAACACTTAGCAAATTGGGCCTAAACCTAAATAAGTGAAATCTGAAAAATGGGCAGCCCAAGTCCATGTATTTGGAGCTCCAAAAGGCCCAAGTGACATGAGGAAGAAGCTGCATCACCTACTTGGTGATGTAAG
>JAOTQJ010022254.1:0-16757 GCA_025642045.1 Solanum sejunctum | reverse complement strand
TTTTTTGAACTAAGGGGGGTATTTATAGAAATCATATTATTAAAATTTGCACCCTAAGGGCTCCTAGTTAGCCCATTGTTCAATTAGGTCCCCAAATTTTTCTATTTTAATCCAATTGAGGGTTCCCGACTCCAACTTAAAATATATGCTCCAATTAAATTAAGCACCATGAACTTACTTAATTTAAATTACGCCATGTTCGTCATAACTTTTCCAATTGAACTATTTACTTTGATTGAATTAATTACGGGGTCTAACATTTAGTTTCATCTTTTCTTCTCTATTATTGTTTATTTTTACATTTATATTTGAATGATTTGTGGTAATTTCTTCATGTCTATGTGGTGTTAAACTTCCCATTCTAAGATTATGGTAGTTAAAAAGATGATTCTTTAGTCATTGTTAATTTAAAATATTTTTTATCATATTAGTTGTTCTTATATTACTTTTATCCATACTTCTTTGCCTGATCATCTAGGAGATAAATTAGTTGTTCACTCAGAATTTGAGAGATGTTAGAGTAGATGGAACACAGTAGTATAGAGAACTTGTTCGACTAGGAAACTAGGTTGATTCGTATAAGGGAGACCTGTGACAACTACCCTTACACCTTGCTAGGTTCATAATATGGAAAGATAACATTAATGCATTTTTGTTAGTCTGTCCTTCTCCACTCAACAACGTAGTTAGACAATCAATAACAGTAGGCCGACAGAGGCGTGCAACCCTATTCATGTCACACCTCGGGAGGGTACCTAGGCGTAACTGGCACTTGGAGACTATTGCTAGCCCCCGAGTGAACCACCTATTGTCATTTCATTCGTTCAATCAATTTAATGGCAGAAGACAATGAAGGAATAACTAACTATTAGTGAGCTATCACCTCAATCCATCATAAAGAGTATGAAATAAAAAAATAACTCAATAATAATAAGAAAATGGGTAAACAATCCCAACATCAACTGTCAACAATCCATATCTATGAAGCCTTTATAGCTAATCTCTAAGAAGGTACCATGACAAACCATGGCTACCACAGTGCAATGAAATAACTTGAAATAAATGAAAGAAAAATATATAACCCGAAAGCAAGGGAGGAATCACCACGTCTAGATCATGTAGCTCTGGACCTTAACGATTTGCCTACTGAAGTACCCTGTGTACAGAATATGCATCGTAAAATGATGCAGCGCCAAAGAGGCATTAGTACGTGGAATATACTATATGTAAAATGGTCTAAAATAAACATTATACAATACCCTCAGCTCATCAACCACTCATCCTCAACTTAGAGTATGAAATAGGACTCTATCACCTCACTATCCATCAAGACATCAAACAGTCACATCAACTCAGAGTACTATCAACATGAGACCTATTTGCAAGTTTCTTGGACCTAGACCCATCACCTATGAGCCGGTGATGGTACAACGAAGTGATGTCATTACAACATCCCCCTAGTACCTTATCGGGGTGAAAGGGTATAGATTAAGGGTTTATGATAACATCAAGTATTCTTTTGGGACTAAAGAAACATCCGTTCTCATGATCCAATCCTCTACTACGCTGGGCACGTAGTTATCGAGTGTGAGTGAGACTCACTTTCACCCTTTTTTGGTGCTCAATACTCCTCCCAGGACTCAACATGCTCATAAACATCGACATTAAAGTTTTCTCATTGTTTAATCTCTTTTGGACAAGACATCATCTCATATCATCATCTGTCAACTCAGGAATATTATGATCATTCTTTAAAACTCATGTGCGACCTCTTACAGACTCTAAGGGAGTCATACTCCATTAACTTCAGCAACATTATCATTGGCATTCACTTAGATCAAAACCCAAACCACATCAATCATACATAAATACGACATACAGGCTCTAGATATCAACCCATAGCTTCATTCATGGATTCTTTAACAATTAAACATGCATAGTATACACTATAGCTCAATAAACCAGTTGAATACATAACTAAATTTATGATGTCCATCTACTTACGAAAACACATGTAGAATAATAGTAATTCTCAAAATATCATTCAAGAAATTGTAACATAAATCGATCAACTCTCAACCTAATTCAATCATGGGACACATGAGAGAACAATCCTATGTTTTGGGTAGCCTTTACATACCTAGCATTATGAATTATCGATTCTTCTTCCAGAATTTGAACTCAAACCCTCAACCCTCAGAGATTTTTGTCTCCCCTCTCCAAGCCTTCTTACGTAGAAATTAAAGAGAAATTGGGTTTTTAGAACCCTCAATCGATATAAATGACCCCTTTAAACACATTGTAGGACCTAAGACAGGGTGGGGAATGACCAAAACACCCTTCCCAAATTGAAAGAAAAATTTTGAAATCTTGCATACGGATCCACAATGCGCTAGGGGGACGGACCAATATATTTTTACATTTTTTTAGAATTTTGAATTCCCATAGAAAATTTTAAAAAATAACAAAGTGTTACTCCACGCCCCCTCCGCATCGAATTAGGGGCGCAAACAGACACTATTTTTACATTAATAAGTAAAAATTATTTTTTGTTCTAGTTCCTCTTAAATTGCTATTTTTTCCATTTAATTTTCTGTGTTGATCGTAAATCTTGTTTTGTATTCCTAATCGAAAATTTGAAAGACGCGTTATTCGCATGATTACGTTTTAAGGGCATTTCAATAATTTTACATGGTGTTACATCATATCTCCCTTGGAATGATTCATCCTCGAATGATGAGTAAATGTCGAATAGAAACATGAGTAACCTCAAAACTCATCTTATTCCTTACTCAAGAACTCTCAAACTCCCAACTATTCATCACCTATCTATCTCTGTCTTAGACTCGGGAACTAGACTAAATGCATCAAATTCAAGAATACAACTTTAATAGCATTAATGTAGGGACTTTACCTTCAACATCATTGTCATTTGACACTAATTGGTATGGGTATTTGATTTTCATCGCTTGCTCAGCTTCCCACGTAGCTTCCTCAACAAATTGATTCCTCCATAGAACTTTGATGGATTCTATCTCTTTATTCCTCAGGTTATGAACTTGTCGATCAAGGATTTGGATTAAAAATTCTAAATAAGATAGACTATCCTTCACTCCTGTATTTTAACAGGAATTGCTAAGGTAGGATCTCCCAAATACTTCTTTAACCTTAAAACGTGAAACACCGGATGGACTCCATCTAGCTCGGAAGGCAAATCTAGATCCTAAGCAACCTTCCCAATCCTCCTCACAATCTAGTATGGTTTGATATAACGTGGACTTAACTTATCCCTCTTACCAAATCTCATGACACCCTTCATGGTGTTACACCTTTAGGTACACCCAATCATCTACCTCAAACAACAAGTCTCTTCTCCTCACGTTTGTGTAAGACTTTTGATGACTCTGTGTTGTCTTCAACCTCTCTATGATGACTTTCACATTCTCCATAGACTGGTGGACAATATCAGGTCTGATTAATTTAGCTTCACCAACCTCAAACTATCCAATTGATGATCTACATCTCCTCCCGTACAGTGCCTCACAAGTGGCCATCTAAATGCTGGTACAGTTGCTATTGTTGTACGCAAACTCAATCAATAGTAGGTGGTCATCCCAATTACCCTTGAACTCAATGATGTAAGCTCTCAACATATCTTCCAAAGTCTGGATGGTACGCTCTGCCTGTCAATATGACTAAGGGTAAAAAGTTATGCTTAGATGTACTTTCGTACCCAATACTTTCTGAAAAGACCTCCAAAATTGAGGGGTGAATTGAGCTCCTCTGTCTGATATGATGGACTACGTAACTCCATGCAACCTCATAATCTCACGATTATACAGTCGGGCATACTCAGTTGTATTAGTTTTCTTGACTGCCAAAAAAGTGGGTTGATTTTATCATCTTATGAACAATCCCCCATATTGAATCATGCTGCTTTCAGTTTCTTGGTAAGGCAGTGATGAAATCCATGTTGATTATCTCCCACTTCCATTGTGGGATTTCAAAATTCTAAGCCAACCCAAGTAGTCTTTTCTGTTCAATCTTAACTTATTGATAATTGGGACATTTTAGAGACTAAATCCTCAATGTCTCTCTTTATTCCATTCCACCAATAGACTTATCTCAAGTTATGGTACATCTTGGTGGAACCAGGATGAATAACATATCTGGAACTATAAGCTTCAACCATGATCCTATCTTGAACTCCCTCAAAATCGGGCACATACAATCTACCCTAGTATGTCAACACCCCATCTCCCCCTTTAGAGAAAGCCACCACCTTCTTCTTGTGAACCGCTTCTTTCGAATGGAACAAAATGGGGTCTTGGTCTTGCTTCTCCTTCACTTCTGACACTAAGGATGAAGCAGACCCATTTTGAACATTAACCTTGCCTTCATTATTTTCTTCGAGTTGCACTCCCAATCGATCCAATCTATGGACTTTCTTAGCTAGTTCTCTCTTTCCTTCCTCCATATAGGCAGTGCTACCCATAGACATCTTGCTAAGGGCATCAGTAATAATGTTAGCCTTACCTGGTTGGTAGAGAATTCTTATATCATAATCATTGAGAAACTCCAGCCATCTCCTCTGTTGTAGGTTAAGCTCTTTCTGGTTGAACAAGTACTGCAAACTCTTGTGGTCAAGGAACATGTCCATATGCACTCCATATAAATAGTAATGCCAAATCTTAAGTCTGAATACCACTACTGTCAACTCGAGATCATGAGTTGGATAATTCTTCTCATGGATCTTAAATTGTCTGGAAGCATAAGCTATCACCTTCCCTCTCTGTATAAGTACACAACCCAGTCCAACTCTTAATGCGTCACAGTATATCACAAACTCTCCCATCCCATTAGGCAAAATCAACACTAGGGTTGTAGCCAATCTAGTCTTCAACTCTTAGAAACTCTTTTCTTATTCCTTAGACCATTGAAATTTGGCTTTCTTCTGAGTTATCTTAGTCAATGGTGTTGACAAAGAAGAGAAGCCCTCAAAAATTTGTGGTAGTACCCTGCCAAACCCAAGATACTCCTTATTTTTATCAGAGAAGTTAGTCTAGGCCAGTCCTTAACCACCTCAATCTTTTGGGTATCCACCTGAATACTATCTCCAAAAACAATATGGCCTAAGAAAGACACGGACTTAGGCCAAAACTAACACTTCGAGAATTTTGCATACAACTCATGGTCTTTGAGCGTTTGAAAAACCACTCTGAGGTGATTAGTATGCTCATCTTTACCCTTAGAATACACCAAAGTATCATTAATGAATACAATCACGAACATGTCAAGGTACGGTCTGAATACCCTATTCATCAAATTCATAAAAGCTGCAGGTGCATTTGTCAACCCAAAGGATATGACCAAGAATTTAAAGTGTCCATACCATGTCTTCAAGGTTGTCTTTGGAATATCACTTTCCCTCACCTTAAATTGATGGTAACCCTATATGAGGTCTATCTTGGAGAAATAAGTAGCACCCTAGAGTTGGTCAATTATCTATCTTGGAAGGAGATACTTACTCTTTATTGTAACCTTGTTCAGCTGTCGGTAATCTATACACATTCTGATGGATCCATCTTTCTTATGCATACATAGTACAGGAGCACCCGAAGGTGAGACACTAGGCCTTATGAAACCTTTCTCTAACAAGTCTTTCAATTGTTCTTTTAATTCCTTCAACTCTGATGGGGCCATTCTATAAGGTGGAACTGAAATGGGTTTGGTCTCGGAAAGGACATTAATCCCGTAGACGATCTCGCTATCAGGAGGGACTCTAGTAGATCATCAGGGAATATCTCAAGGAATTCATCACAATCGGGACCGACTCAAGAGTAGAAGATTTAACATCATCAGACTTGACTCGCATGAGGTAGTAAATACAACCCTTGCACATCAACTTACGGGCTCTAAGATAAGAAATAAATTTTCCCTTAGAACAGGCTTATTAGGAAATTGGAACTTAACAATTTAAGTTCTACATCAATAGAAGCATAACAAGAGAAGCCAATTCATGCCAAGTATCATATCAAAATCAACCATCTCCAATTCTACCAAGTCAGCTAAGGTATCTTTATGATTGATGGAAACTACACAATTTATGTAAACCCTCTCAGTTAAGATAAACTTACCAACAGGGGTAGAAACAACAAAAGGTTCAAGCAAACACTCTGGAAGAACCCCAAGCTTACTAGCTACATAAAGAGTCACAAAAGATAACGTGGCACCTGGATCAAGCAATGCATAACAATCAAAGATAAAGACTCAAAGCATACCTATGATAACATCTGGCACAACTTTTTCATCCTATTGATTAGCCATAGCATAAAGGTGCTTTGTCCTACTTTTTATACACGTAGCATTTTCCCTCTGCTATCTGCCAGCTGAGGGTGCTGTAAAGGACTGTGCCCTGTTGATTTCTTCACCTCATCTTCTCTTCAGGAACTCATGCTGAAAGTGACCCGCCTGTCCATATATAAAACAAGCATCCGTGCCCAGACGGCACCCACCCAGATGGAGCTTCTCACAATTGCCATAGGGTGGCATTCCCTTCGGGCCCTGAGTCACACTGGCCTGAGGTTGGCCCTCCTAAGCCCGAAAATTCTGGAACCTCTGAGACTTCTGATCATACTTGTTTGACTGAACGGGAAGACTCGCTACAGAAAGTGCATAATAAGATTATCTCTTTTAGCAATAGGAATTATCACCCTTATTCTGTCTCTACTAGCTAGGCTCATGCCCTGCGTACATTGCCCTTTTATTCATCTGCTCCTCTCTTTCTCTCTTCTTATCCTCCTCTGTCTGTTGGGCATACACTATAATTCTGGAGATCTCCATACTAGGAATCAACAAGGCTATCTTACACTCCCTCAGCACATGTCTGCCCAGACCACACACAAACTTCCTCATCATGGCCCTTATATCTTGGACTATCTCCGGAGCATACTTGGACAACTTAGTAAACTTGAGATTGTACTACTTCACTGTCATTCTTCGTTGCTTTAAGTTCATGAACTCATCCACTTTTGCCTCCCTCAACTCTTAAGGACAAAAGTGGTCAAGGAAGGTAGTCTTAAACTCTTCCTATGCTGCAAGATCCAAATTCTCACCCCTACTCTCCTTATGCTAATTATACCACACATTAGTAATGTGCTTCAATTGGTAGGAAGAAAGCTCCACTCCCTTAAGCTCATTAGCATGCATCGCTTTCAGGACCTTATACATTTCGTCAATAAAGTTATGTGGGTCCTCCTCAACCTTAGATCCCATATACACTGATAGGTTCATGCTCAAGAAGTCTCTAAGTCTAGTGGCTGCTGAGGGCTCCTGTGAGCTAGAGCTGTAGGAATTAGCTGGGGCTAAGTAGGAGGCGCATGTGGGACCTCAAAAATCCTGGTAGGGCATCCCCGTCTTCTAGCCTCTAACTGAATCGGGACCTCAGGTTGGGTGTTCTTAGTAGCCGGGGCTACGACATCTCTCTGTGCAGCTGTCCTCTTTGGTGGCATTTTTTGTAAACTTACAAAGCACGAGTTAGAAGAGAATTTCCATAAGGTTAAACTCTATTGCACGAATCCAGATCGCAGAAGAAGGATAACACTTCGTAATGTCCCACAGCCTCCCGCTTATAAAGTGTGGTGCATAACACACCCTTAAACAAGGCTCTACTAGACACAACTTCATAGATTGCCTAAGTCACTTGAATTCTGGGCTCTGATACCAAGTTTTTCACACCTCGCGAGGATACCCTAGGCTAACTTGTCGGAGACATTGCTAGCGCCTAAGCGAACCACCTAGTATCATTGCATTCATTTGATCAATTCAGTGGCTGACGACAATAAAGAATAACTAACTATCAATAGGCTATTACCTCAATCCATTATAAAGAGCACGAAATAAAAGAACAACTCAACAATAATATGAAAATGGGTAAACAATCCCAACATCAATTAGTATCCATGTCTATGAAGCCTCTACAACTAACCTCTAAGAAGGTATCATGACAGGCCATGACTTCCATAGTCCAATGAAAGAAATCCAAATAAATGAAAGATAAATGTGTCACCCAAAAGCAAGGGAGGACTCACCATGTCTGGATCACGGAGCTCTAGACCTCAACGGTTCGCTTACTGAAGCCCCCTGTGTACAGAATCTACATCATAAAATAATGCAGCACCAAAGGGACGTTAGTACATGGAATATACTGTACGTAAAATAGGCTAAAATAAACAGTATATAATATCCTCAGTTCATCAACCACCCAACCTCAACTCAGAGTAGGAAATAGGACTTTATTACCTCACTATCCATCATAACATCAAATAGTCATATCAACTTAGAGTATTATCAATATAGGACCTATGTGGGAGTTTCTTAGATCTACACCCATCACCTATGAGCCAATTATGGTATAATAAAGTGATGTTGTTGTGTCATCCGCCCAGTAGCATGCGTAGGTGAAAGGGAGTACATAAAGGGTTTATGATAACATCAAGTCCTCTTTTGGAACTACGGAAATATCTGTTCTCACAATCCAAAATCCTCTACTATGCTAGCCACGTAGTTAATGAGTGCGAGTGAGAATCACTCTCATCCATTTTTGGTGCTCAACACTCCTCTCAGGACTCAACATGCTTAGAAACATCAACATTAAAGTTTTCTCATCGTTTATTCTCTTTTGGACAAGACATCATCTTTCAACTCAGGAATATTATGATCATTCTTTAAAACTCATGTGTGACCTCTTAAAGACTCTAAGAGACTCATACTCCATTAACTTCAGCAACATTATCATCGGTATTCACTTAGATCAAGACCCAGACCACATCAATCATGCATATATATGACATTCGGGCTCTAGACGTCAACCCCTAGCTTCATTATTGGATTCTTTAACAATTAAACATGCATAGTATACACAATAGCTCAATAAATCAGTTGAATACATAATTAAAGTTATGACAGTCATCTACTTACGAAAATACATATAAAATAATAGTAATTCTCAATATAGCATTGAAGAAATCATAACATAAGCCCTTCATCTATGAACTATCAACCTAACTCAATCATGGGGGCATATGGGAGAACAATCTCATATTTTAGTTAGCCTTTGCATACCTGGGATAGCGAATTACCGACTATTCTTCCAGAACTTGAAGTCAAACCCTCACCCTTAGAGCTTTTTCTCTCCCTCTCCAAGTCTTCTTATGTAAAACTTAAAGAGAAAATAGGTTTTTGGAACCATCAATCGATATAAGTGACCGCTTTAAACATGTTTTAGGACCTAGGATAGGGTGGGGAATGACCAAAAGGCCCTTCTCGAATTAAAAGAAAAATTTTGAAATCTTGCATACTGATCCACGACGTGCCAGGTCCGCGAAATAATATGTGTTTGCATTTTTTCAGAATTTTGAATTCCCGTCAAAATTTTTAAAAAATAGCAAAGTGTTACTCCGCGCCCCCTCAGCATCGTGCCAAGGGCCCAGACAGACACTATGTTTGCATTAATTAACAAAATTTATTTTTTACTCCGATCGCTCTTAAATTGATTCGAGACCTTTTCCCACTTGATTTTCTGCCCTAATCATAAATCCGATCTCAGATTTCCAAATGAAGCTTTGGAAGACCATTGCGTGCATAATTACGTTTTAGGGGTATTTTAATAATTTTACGGGGTGTTGTAGTTCATGTAATTTTAACCCTGTGAATTAGAAACTAGATAATCAAATAACTTGATTAAATTGAGGCTAAACATAATTATTAGCTAAACGATAATCTTAGATCGATTCATTCATTGATTGTGTAAAAATATCTCTTTTAATTAATTGTTCACCACTTAAATAAATAATTAGACTTAACATAACTTAGTAAATAATTAATCGACAAGTCCTTTGGGTTTGACATTTAATTTCTAAAAAGAACCACTATATTACATGAGTTGACCACGTACACTTGCATATGCTAGGGAAGCAACAGCGTGGCAAGGAGCACGCAAATGTCACACCTAGCAAGAGTGGATGACAAGTATGGATGTTACCCGTCAAGCACTAGAGATCCTTGGCAGACGCTTGAACGAGTTGAACAACAAGTTCAAGACCTTAGAGGAGTTCACCCTAGACTAAAATGACAAAATCCACAAAAACTTGGAAGGGCGTAAGGCAGCTGAGGTCAAGGTGAAAGAAGCAATCACTTTCTTAGAGTGCCGAGTTGCTTCCTTGGTGGGTAGATTCATGGATATGATGGAAGCCATGAATGCTAGAGTGAAAACACTCGAGAAAGACATAAAAGAAGGGAGATATGTTCCAACGGTCAGAGAAAGATGTTGGCAACGCGTAGGAGGTGGAAAACTTTTTATGACACTTGGAGAATTACATCAAGTGTAACAAATTGAAGAGGAACAAAACAAAAATTAACACAAATGTACTATACTTTAAAAAGATGTCTATGTTATGGTGGAAGCATAAGGAATCCGAGATGGGAAGGAGCTATACGCCATAACCACATTGGAGCAGTTCAAGGCTGAGTTCAAGAAGGCCTTCTTCTCAACAATATCGTCTATGAGGCCAAGCATAAGTCAGGGAACTAAAGTAGACCGGCAACATAGGGGCATATATAAAAAAGTTTACTACTCTCACAATTTAGATTTCCAACCTCACGGATGAAGATATGATATTCTAGTTCATGCATGGCTTGTAGAACTGGGCAAGGACGGATCTGGAGCGAAGACAAGTATCCACCATTAACGTAGCCACCACCCAAGCTGAGGCCCTAACCGACTTCAAGCATGACAAAGGAAAGTCTAAGGAGTAGAAAAGTACCCATGTCAAAGGTGGGGGAGACCACTGAAAGGCAAGGAGTAGAACCCACCTAAAGGACAATATTGGGCTGACGACAAGAAGTTCGGACGTTAGGGATATGCACAAAAGAAAGAGCAGTTATCCAAAAGATGAAACAACTATATTGACGGAGGCCAATATGGCTATGCTAGGTAGCCACAAATGAATGGGCCATACTGCGGGAGCATAAGGAGAAGAAGTCACAGGACCAACAGCAAAGCTTGGGCACCACCCAGGTGGGCATGATCGGGTTATATGTCGCCTATGCCAAGAAAGGTGGAAAGCAGAAGGCTTACCCAACACAATATGTGAATACGACCCTAAATGAGAAACCAATGAATGCTACGGTATACACGGGAGCAGAGGCCAATGTCATGACCAATGCAACGGTAACAAGGTTGGGGTTGAGCTATAATCCGAGAGACATACGCCTCAAGACAATTAATACCCCCACCAACTCATGTATGTGGAGTAGCAAATGAAGTATACACCACCCTTGTAAAGTTGCAAGGTAAAACTAACTTTACCGTTACCCTCTTGGACATTTTCAATATCATACTTGGGCAAGAATTCTTTCGATAGTACCACACCATGATTGACCCCTACCTCCAATGCATGCTTGTAATGAAGCAAGAAGGGTCTTGCATGGTACCCTTGGTCAAGATACCAAAATTAAAAAGCACTGTCCACTTATTGGCCATACAGATTTTGAAGGGCCTGAAGAAGGGGGAGCCAACATATTTAGCCACCATCATGAGTTCGAGTGAAAAAGATAGTGCTAAGGAAACCTTGCCACCTTGCATCGAGGAAGTGTTAGAAGAAAACAAGGATGTGATGTTGGACGAGCTGCCAAAACACACTTACCTCCAAAGCGGGAGGTTGATCACAAGATAGAGCTGGAGCCAGGAACTAGACCAATCGCCTACCTACCTTACTGCATGGCGCCACCGCAATTAGAAGAGTTAAGGAAGCAACTAAAGGACCTCCTCGAAGTTGGACTCGTTCATTCATTCAAGACACCTTATAGAGTTCCAGTATTCTTCCAGAAAAAGAAAGATGGATCGTTGCACTTTTGCATAGACTATTAGAAGTTGAACAAGGTGACTGTGAAGAACTAATACCCTATGTCGTTCATTGCAGACTTGTTCGATCGACTTGGACAAGCCAAGAACTTCACCAAGGTGGATCTTAGAAAGGGTTACTACCAGGTACGAATTTCAGCAGGGGACAAATCGAAGACGACCTGCGTAACGAGATATGGAGCCTATAAGTGGTTAGTGATGCCCTTACCAATGCACCCACTACTTTCTGCACGCTAATGAACAAGATCTTTCATCCTTACTTGGATGAATTTGTAGTGGTATACCTGGATGATATAGTCATCTATAGCAACCCCTTGGAGGAACACGTGCAACATCTGAAGAAAGTGTCCCAAATCCTGCAGGAAAATGAGCTATACATAAAGTGGATAAGTGCGAGTTCGCCCAGTATAAGGTCCACTTCTTAGGTCATTATATAAGCTAAGTCAAGCTATGTATGGATAAAGCAAAGGTGCGATCCATCAAGGAATGGGAGACACCTACAAAGGTAATGGGGCTGAGATCATTGCTTGGGTTTGTCAATTATTATCGACAGTTTATAAGTGGCTACTCTTCAAAAGCCGCTCCACTCACCGAGTTTCTAAAAAAAATAAGTTGTGGGTTTGGAGAAAGGAATGCCAGAAGGCTTTTCAAGGCTTGAAAGTTGCCATGTCGGAGGAGTCGATCCTCGCACTACCTTACTTCTCCAAAACTTTTGAGGTACGTATTGATGCCTCTAACTATGTTATCGGGGTTGTACTAATGTAAGAGAGGAACCTTATTGCCTTTAAAAGTAGCAAGTTGAATGAGATCGAACAGTGGTACACAGTGCAAGAAAAAGAGATGACCGCCATAGTAGATTTCCTACGTACCTAGAGACTTACTTACTTAGATCTAAGTTCGTGATCAAGACCAATAATGTTTCAACTAGCTACTTCTAGTCCCAAAAGAAGCTCACACCAAAGCAGACTAAGTGGGAAGACTTGCTAGCTAAATTTGACTACGAGCTAGAGTATAGGCCAAGAAGAGGCAATGTCGTGGTAGATGCCTTAAGTAGGAAGGTTGAATTGGATGCCATCACTACAACCCAATGTGACATATGTGAAGCTTTCAAGGAGGGATTGCAGCATGACCTAGAAGCAAAGAAGATCATAGAGTTGGCATCCCAAGGCAAAACAAGATGCTTCTGGATAGAAGATGGTCTCCTTTTACCACCACACGAAGGGTCTACGTGCTGAAATATGGAAACATTAGGCGACAGATCATGAAGAAAAGTCACAATACATTTTGGGCCGGACATTTAGGGCAACGCCGCATAAGGGCTCTTGTTGAGGTAATATAGTATTTGCCACGGATGTGGGATGACATAAAATGCTATGTGCAAACTTGTCTTGTGTGCCAGCAAGATAAGATAGAGTAACATAAACCTAGAGGACTTTTAGAGATGTTGTCAATAGTCGAGCGTTTATGGGAAAGCATTACTATGGACTTTACCAGCTTCATGCTTGCCACAGCCGGATGTATTGCCAAGAAGGCTGCCCAACCATTCTTCAAGAACGTAGTAAAGTATTGAGGGCTTCCGAGGCATATAATAAGTGTTCGAGACTCATGCTTCACTAGAAACTTTTGGAGAGAGTTGTTTGAGATACTTGTCATGAAGCTGCACTTCTCCACCAGTTTCCACCCAGTTTCCACCCACAGACAGATGGCCAGACAGAAAGGGTTAATGCCTTATTGGAGTGCTACCTTAGGCATTTCGTGAGCTCTCACCAAAAGGATTAAGCAAAGTATCTTGATGTGGCCCAATTCTCATATAACTTGCAGAGGAGCGAAGCCACCGAAAAGACACCATTCGAGCTAGCCACAGGCTAACAGCCTCAAACTCCTCATTCACTACCGCCCGCATTAGAGGGCAAGAGTTTGGGTGCATATCATATGGCCAAGGGCTTTGAGGAGCAACTAGACACCACTAAGTCCTACTTAGACAAGGAGGCCAACAAGATGAAGAAATTTGCCGACCATAAGCATCCCCCCATGGATTACAAAGTTGGAGACTTAGTCTTGGTAAGATTCAACCCAAGGCAATTCAAGTCAATACGAGGCGTACATCAAAACTTGGTGCAGAAGTACGAGGACCCATTTAGGAAGGTGGCAAAGATCTCACACCGACTAGAACTACCAGCTCTTTGAAGGTCCATCCTGTCTTTCATGCTAGTGTTCTCAAGGAGTACCATGAGGATAAGGATGAACCTAGCCTAGGACAGTCGAGTCGGGCACCTACCACAGTTACTGCGTTGCATGACAAGGACATAGAAGCTATCATAAACTACCAGGCCAAGCGAAAATAGGGACAGTCTGCTATTGCAATATTCCTTGTGCATTGGAAAGGCCAATATGAAGACTTGTGGAAATTAAGGACAAAGTGTGGGAGCTCTTGCAGCAGCAGAAGTGCGCCGCGATCATCGCCACATCAGGTGGGGGAGAGTACCATGATCCGCCACTTATTCTTGCACAAGGGAAAAAATTTAGAGCCTTGGAGTGGTTCACGCTAGACTCTAGATCACTGTAGATTATTCTTGTAGTCTTTAGCCTTCTCTAGACTTGTGTAGATTTATGTAGAGAATTCTAGAGAAGAAACTAAAGTGTAAATATAGAAGGACTTGTAATGTAAATATTAGTTGCATTTTGACTCCCAGTAGGAAGTATAATAGAGGAGATCATTCCACTTGCTAACCATCCAGAAATTGTAAGCATTCTTCCAAGAAATATACAAGCCTTCTTTCAAAGCTCTCTTTGTCTTCTTCAATCTAGCGTTTCCTTGGTAATCAAGAGTTAAAGACTTACTTGTATTTGCAAGATCGTGAAAAAGTCATAAGCAAATCGACAAATACCGCATGAAAGTCTTAACTTGAATTATAAATCTGTGACAAAGTGTGTGTGTGTGTATGTATTTGTGTGTGTGTATATATATGAAATATTTGTTGGGAACTCATTAACAAATTAGTCTCTTGATTTAGCTATAAACACAAGCTTTGTTCTCCTTTTTTATAAGGATTTGATTTCTACTGGGCACGTACAATTAAAAAAAATGTAATTAAAATAGTTGGTAACCCGTAAACTTTGAATGTTGGATCCACCTATCAAGTGGACCACTGAATGATCTAGTTAAGAAGGCATAAGGTGAACGCATAGGTAGGTCCAGGAAGCTAAGCTAGCTTTGTTTTCCAAGAGAAGATTTTTTTAGCCATAATATATAAATTAATTTTTTAATATTGATCTTATTTTATATTTATATTTTTTAATTTTAAATGTGCACAAATAAATATTAAAATTTATATAAAATTGAACAAATAGACACGTGAGTCTTATGTGGAATAATAATACACGTAGCATGCAAATCGTCATGTAGAATATCACATAGAAGATGTATATTCATTTATTTAATTTTACACAAGTTTAAATGTTTTTTATGCACATTTAAAATTGAAAAATATAAATATAAATTAAAACAAAATTAAAAAATTATGTTTATGTACTATGCTTTTCTGAAAGTTGCTAAAATAACATGATTCTAAGATCCCCCCAGTCCCTTTCAGAACCAATCCATCGTGATGTTTTATTTATGGTCTTCCTCACCCTGCCATCTCCGATCCATTCTTTATTTTCCTTTCTAAATATAAAGAATAGAAAATATTTGGAGGTGATTAAGTTCAACTAAATTTATTTTATATTATTTTTTAACTTTTTTCTTTCATATTATGTTGTTATTTCGATTTCATCTTTATGTTCATATTTCACATAAATTCTTTTTTTTAAAATAATCATCCTATATAATTTTCATAAAAATATAAAATTTCGTCAATACAAAAAAATAAAATAAAATTTGGTCGAAGAATATGGTCTAAACAAACTTATCAACCAAGATAGCCAAACAAATATATCTGGCTGAACAAGAAAAATTTAATGCCTACTATTCTTTTGCTGGAAATTTCACTCAAATCAATCCTGAAGAGAAATTTAAGAGAGGAGTGACCAAAAAGTTCTCAATTAAAAAAAGGTGATAACTTGTCAAATACTTTACTAATTAAGGATTTAAGTTAATTGGGGAGTGCATTGCAATTTTTAAAAGTTATAAATCTCTTTTTTGTGGGACCATGAGTGTACTTTCAAATCAAAAGTCATTCATAAAGTAAAAAAAATCTAACGGAACCAACTTTTTCGCATCTTCTTCTTCATCTCCAAGGCCTTCATCGCCTCCTCCTTAGTTCGTCCTGTGCTTTGCTCGTCGTCGTTGTCTTGGTCTCCATCTCCATATCTATCTCTTGTTATCGTTATTACGGAGGGAAAAGAGAATATTTCTCTATAATTAGGGTTTTAATATTTCTCCATGTTGACACCCAATTTTGATCGACTTGAAATCTTCTTTTAATTGCCATTTGATTAAATATATATTTTTAAAGCTATTTAAAGGAAAAAAGTTTATTTTCAATTTTGTCCAATAGTTACGTACTTTTTAATATACTAGTCTATTGTACGTGCTTTGCACGAGTGTCGCTCATAAATTAATAAAGTTATATATATATATATCAAAAAATAGAAAATTCTAGATGCTAACTTAAAAGAAAAATAAATTTACTTTTAACCTAATAAATTTTTATAGAATATTTTTTGACCTTCTTTTTTTTATTGTTTTTTGGACATCTTTTTACTTTTTTTTCCCCCTATTTTTATGGGATATTTTTTAAATTTTTTTTGCCTATTATTTGAAAAGTTTTTTTACATTTTTTTTGGGTATCAAGTCTATTTTAGTTAAAAAAAGATTCTCTTGAATGAATAT
>JAOTQJ010022233.1:0-16760 GCA_025642045.1 Solanum sejunctum | reverse complement strand
GTAGTGGTAAGGTCTGCGTACAATCTACCCTCCCCAGACCCCACTTGTGGGATTTCACTGGGTATGTTGTTGTTGTTTTCAAATGGCATCTTGTGTTGCATTTACGACTTATGAGTATTTATTTTTATAAGTTGATTAAAAAAAGTTGTTATTCATCTAAAAAAATATTTCATCTATTTTAAAGGGATTAGGGGCTTTTACTATTCTTTTTATTTTAATTTTTTGTCACGATCCAATTCGAGGGACTCGTCACAATACAGTGAATATGAAACCCGAAGGTGCCCCATATAAGCATTTTAGCATAAAATAAGCATACATAAGGTTGGGCCTAATGTTGACCAAAGTTAAACTTTAGTTCAGAAAATGACTAAAATCACAACTTTGGGCCTAAAAACCTCATTTTAACACCAAATTCAGTTTTGCAACTTTCAATAGTTCAATTTCGACATTTAAGAGCTAATGTAATCGACGGATCTCCGATCCAACCTTCGAAATTCAGAATGACACAAAAACTCTCTATTCCAACAACTTAAGCTTTCAAAAAGATCGAAACTCATATTTTTCAACTTATAAAACTCAAAATTCCAGTTCTAGCCATTCAAATATTTCAAATTTGGCCCAAAGAAACTTACGAAAGGGTAAACTAGTAAATTTTACATATAATATCAAACATAACAAACCAGTTCATTACATCATTCAACTAAAAAGAATGTTTGTCCTCAAGATTACCTGGAGACTAAAAAAGGCTGGGATATTTGGCCGCATAGTAGAATCCAACTCCCAAGTGGCTTCATCAAAGAATGGTGCTGCTACTTAACCTTCATAGAAGGTATATCTTTGGATCTCTATCTCTGAACCTGCCTGCCCAATATAGCTGTAGGTTTCTCTTCAAAAGACAAATCTGGACCCAACTCAACAGAGTCATAAGAAATCACGTGAGACTCATCTGGAATGTATTGGCAGAGCATAGAAACATGAAAAATAGGATGAACAAAAGATAATCTCAATGGTAAAGTTAAGTCATAGTCTACCTAACCAACTCTACTCAAATCTTAAATGGGCCAATGAATCTGGGACTAAGCTTTTGCCTCTTTCTGAATCTCATCACACCCTTCATAGGTGAGACTTTTAGCCAAACACTATCACCAATAGAGAATTTAAGAGGCCTAATCCTCCTATCAACATAACTCTTCTAGCGACTCTGGGCTATCAGAAGTCTATTCTGAATTAGCTGAACCTAGTTTAAGGCATACTGAAGTAAATCCACACCCAACACCTCAGCCGAACCTGAATTAAACCATCCAATTCTACATCTTCGGTCATACAAGGCCTCAAATGGTGCCATCTGGATATTGGAATGGTAACTATTATTACATGCAGACTCTGCCAATGGTAAATGTTGGTCCCTTTCGGCCGAGAAATCAATAACACATGCCCTAAGTATGTCCTTCAACACCTGAATGGTGTGCTCTAACTTACCATCAGTTTGAAGATGAAAAGATAAACTCAAATCTACTCTAGTACCCAAACCATACTGTAAAGCCCGCCAAAAGTGAGAAGTAAGCACACACCCTCTGTCTGATACTATAGACACTGGCATACCATGCAATCTAATAATGTCTCGAATATATAATCTAGCTAACTGCTCCTCACTGTAGCTAGTATTCATTGGTGTGAAGTGTGCAGACTTTGTCAATCGATCGACGATCACTCAAACTGAATCGAACTTTCCTAAGGTCATGGGTAAATCTATGACAAAATCCATAGTCACTCTCCCACTTCCACTCGGGAATGAGCATTCTTTGCATCGATCCACCTGGCTTTTGATGATCATACTTCACGTGTTGATAATTCAAACACTTGGCCACTAACTCAAATATATCTCTTCATGCTAAACCACCAATAATGCTATTTAAGATCATGATACATCTTAGCCTCACCTGGATAGATGGAATATCTAGCACAATGGGCCTCCTCTAATATCAATCTTTGAAGTAAATTCCTCAAGTACTAAGGATGATCTGCCTCAGTCTTGGAATTAACCAAGATATCATTTATGAAAACAATCACAAAGATGTCTAAATAGGGTTAAACACTTGACTCATCCACTCTATAAAAGTAGCTAGGGCATTAGTCAACCAAAACGACATGACCACGAACTCATAATGCCCGTAATGGGTCTTGAGAGCTATTTTTGGGATATCAGACTCCCGAACTCTCAACTGATGGTAATCGGACCTCAAGTCAATATTAGAGAACATTGAGGCACCCTATAACTTTTCAAGGAGATTATCAATAAGAGGCAAGGGATATTTGATCTTCATGGTCACTTCGTTAAGCTAACGATAGTCAATACACATATGCATAGTGCCATCCTTCTTCTTCACAAATAATACAAGAGCACCCTAGGCAGATACATTTAGACGGATAAAGTGTTTCTTCAACAAATCTTCTAATTATTCTTTCAACTCCTTTAATTTAGCAAAGTCATCCTATAATAAGCAATAGATATAGGCTTAGTTCCCATCTCCATATCAATAGCAAAGTCAATATCACAATCTAGAGGAACACCAGGTAAATCAATTGGAAATACATCTATAAACTCTCTAGCAACTTTGGTAGTATCCATTGATAGAAGCTCTTGAGAAACACCTTGAACGTGAGCTAACTATGCCAAACACTGCATCAGTTGACAAGCATGAATATAAGAAATAATGCCCTTAGGATAAGAGCTAGGTACTCCAATCCACATTTACTGAGGTAAGTCAGGGCAAGATAGGATCATTCTCTTCATATGACAGTCAAGAATAACATGATAAAGTGACAACCAATCCATACCCAAAATCATATCAAAATTAACCATATTTAACAATATAGATCAGCCATAATATCTCTCCCCATAAGAGTCACAATCCAACCCTGATTAACCTAGTTCACAACTAAAGATTCACCTACCAAGGTGGAAACACAAATATGCTTGGCAAGTGGCTCACACAAAATATTAATATCAAAGGCAAAATAGGCCAACTCATATGAATAAGTAGATCCTGGATCAAATAAAAATGAAGCCGAACAATGACATACCGAGACCATACATATGATAACTGAATAAGAGGCTTCTGCCTCAGCTGTATCTAGAACAACATAGCAAACTGCACACCCACTAATAACTTATGGAGTACAACCTCTCACTATACCATAACCTTTTCTAGCACCATCTCTTATAGCCTGAAGTATGTCTTTGTGTACCGGTGTTATAGTTGGACAAGCTAGCTAAAAACCTGAAGTCTGAGTAGGAGGTATATGATGAGGACAATGATGAGCCAAGTGCCCAATATTATCAAAATTATAACAAGCCTTAGTCTCCTGTCTCTAAGATAGCTTCCTAAAAATCCACTATGCCTGGTTGTACTACCCACCTGAGTAGATCTGGACCTATCAACACTATTAGATACTAGAAGAGCTGCCTAAATTGGCTAATGCTAATGGACTTACCTCCGAATCTCTTGACCCCATGGTGGGTGTCCACTAAACTATCCATGTCAATGTAACCTCTACTCACTACCCTGTTTGTCCTATTTGATATGCTCTATCATATGAGCGAGATCCACAACAACATAGAATGTATCTCCAACCAACACTAAGGAAGTCATAACCTGTTGAAGATACCCTGCCAAGCCCTTAGCAAACTATCACATCCTCTCGAACTCAGTAGAAATGCTAGGCAACATATATGTGGATAAAGCATGAAATCTAGCCTCATAGTCAGAAACAAACATAAATACTTGTTGTAGCCTATCAAACTCATCTCGGTGACTATCTTGGAGGTTGTAGGGCACGAATATCTCAAAAATTATTGCAGTGAATTGTCCTGAGGTCATAGCTGGAGATCCAATAGGTCTCCAAGCTACCAGTGACCTTCACCACTCCTTGGCAAGGCTAGTGAACTGATATGAAGTGTAGACAACTCTATACTACTCAAGAATAGCCAAAGTACATAAGCAATCTGGGCACTCTAACAGAAAATCATATGTTCTATCGCTAAGAGTGCCATCAAATCCTAGTGGAGCCAACCGCACAAACCTCTCAAAACTATTCTGCTCTACTATAAACATGACTAGACTGGCAGAAGATGGTGGCACCATAAACAAGGGAGGTGCAATTGATAGAACAACAACCAAACTCAAAACCTGAGTACCTAAATTCGATCTAGATGCCTGAAGTGGAGTAATAACAATCAAAGGAAGGTCTATTGGAACTGAAGAAGGACCCAATTTAATCATAGCCGACTCTGGTAGAGCACTAGAAGTACCAATCGGTGTGGTAGAAACTGATATCTCAATGGTAGCTGGGGATGGAGGAGCTCCCTCCAATCTAGCCAACAACCTCATCAATAACTTCTAAACCAAGGGTGTAGTCTCTAGGGTTGAGGCGGTGGAATAGGATCTATTAGACTCTCTAGCTCATGAATACGATCTGGAGAAACCGATCTAGTCTTCCCTCGAGGTAGACTTGCCCCTCTAATATCCTCTACCCTTGTTCCAACCCTGAACACTACCTTGACCACAGGTAGGATCTATATTAGCTTCCTTAGGCTCTCCTAGCGATTGACGGGATCTATTAGTCAGTATCTGCGGAGAAGGAATACACTTTCAAAATAGGTAATACAAAGGAATACATGAATGGAAACAAGATGTGAAATTTTTTCCTAACAACTATCCTATAGCCTCCCAAAAATGGGTGTGGATGTCTATATACCAATCTACGAGACTCTACTATACACTCTGGTCTTGAATCACGAGCCCAATAAACCTAGAGCTCTAATACCAAACTTGTTACAACCCAATATGGATAGCAACTCAAGAGAGATAAATAAAGTGGAAACAAACTAAAAAAATATAAGAAATCACCCAAAATCTGAAGTCATGAGTACAAGAACATCTAAATAGTGTTGTTGAAGATAAATACATCTATCTAAAATTAAGATACAAGACTGTCTCATAACATCTGGTACAAAATCTAAAAGAAAGCAACAAAGAGAATCTTAAAGATCCACGTCGACTCGAAGTCTGAGCCTCACCGGTAAGATTAGGATTGATGTAGAAAAGTCCAACAAAACGTTAATTAGCTACCTTGTGCAGGTCTCTGTACTCAATTTGCTGGGAGAAAATAGAGCAGGGGTGAGTACACCAAATCGTAACCAGTAGGTTTAACCGAGTGGGTAATAGAAATCGAACGAGTATGTAATAACAAAAAATCCTATCACCTACATCAAAATGGTTAATACATAATATGTTAAAATCATGAATAAGGGCAATTAAAGATGGTAAATAGATCCAATGGTATATTGCAATGCATGAATGTGATGGCGTCGTAGGCTATGAATGAGGTGAAATCATGACCATCGCGGAGTCGATGTACATATCTATCAAGCCAAGGCTACAAGATAGAACTTGGGGGCGTTGTAGGCCATATACTAAACTATATAATAAGGCATCACAGATCATAATCAGCAATATCTTGAGGCATCGCAGGCCATAACCACTGTCTCACTATGCATCATAATATCTCAAATGATGTAAATATAATGATAGATGTGCTTAACAATGCATCAAATGTGTGCATACCAATGCAATCAATTATATATAATATGTGTGCATATCAATGCAAGCCAATCAGAAATAAGATCTATGTATAGCAATATACCAAGTCCAGTATACAGTATGTGCATAAGAATGCAACAATGAAGCATAATATCTGTGCATACCAATACAACTAGTTAATATAAGATAGTGTATACCAATGCAATAATGGAGTATTAACATTATACGACTATATTATGTCTCATCTCATCACCACTTACAGATAACCATATGTCATTGAAACAAGCTCCAAATGCGCTCATAACTCTAATAGTAATCATACTCATCATTAATTAGTCATAACATTAACCAAGAACTATTTCAAGTCTCATATTATTATAATGATATTCTAATTATTTCAAAACACAAAATTTAATCTCACTTAGTTAATAGGATCGTCATTTACTCAATACTCGTGATAACTGACCTCATATTCCCATCAAATTCAATCATATCATGATATCAGACCACAATTTAATCTATATCTCATAGTTATCACATAATCATACTCAATAGCTCAAATTCAGTCCCAAAAAGGTTAGTCGAACCTATCTATATGCCAAAATTGCACTTAGACAAGCTTTTAATCAACTCAAGCCTCCAAATGTTCCCTGGATCAATCAACCACTATTAAAAATGGATAGCACCGGTCAAGAAGGGCATTGCGATACCCATATTGGAATATTTTAGGCTTAGAGGCAAAATTATCAAAATAGGGCTAAAATTCAAAATTCTCAAATCTAGAAATTGATTTCGGAATCATGTTCTACTTGAAAAATAAAGTTCATAGGAGAAAATCTCATTAAAATCAAGCTTAAATTGAATGAGAAATCAATAGTTAATGTTTGGAAAACATAGCCCCCCCTCCCCCCCCCCGGGTGATTACTTTCATGAAATCAAAGATAAAATAAAGATACAACTCATGGAAAATGGTTAATTTAGTGTTAGAAACACTTATCCAACATAAATCTTGAAAACTCTTTCTCTAAAATTGCCCCAAAGCTTAGAAGTTCGAAAATGGGTTAAAATGGTGTTTCCTGAGTTTAAAACTAGCACGGTATAAAAAGTGCTCTATGAACATGGAGCCCATCCCATGATCGCAGAGTATAAAACTCCCAAGACCTCGGTGAACATGGAGAAGAGAGTTCCTGCTCCAGAAAACTATGCACCAGCAAAAATCAAGTTAAACCAACTCGGAATTGGTAGTCGAAATTCATCCCAAATAAAAATTTCATAAACTCTATATGTATCCATACCAGAAAGAGTGATCTGAACTCAACAAAATCATCAAAAATCAATTCTAAGTCCTTCTCACCACATTTACCAATTCAAGTAAATAAAACTAGTTTAAAATTTCAAATATCATAACTACGCTTGGAAATTCCAAAAAGTGTGACGAGATCATTTATAGTGTTAGTTTTACCATCATGGACTATTAGAACTGTCAGAATTCCAATCCAAGCTTCCAAAATTCAAATGTTGATCAACAACAAATTTTGGTTCCGAAAATGACTAAAATCACAATATTGGGCCTAAAAACCACATTTTAACACCAAATTCACTTTTGCAACCTCCAATAGTTTAGTTTTGACATTCCAAATCGACAGATCCCTGACCAGACCTCTAAAATAAAGAATTACATAAAAATTCACTTTTTCAATAACTTAAACTTTCAAAAAGACTTAAACTCATATTTTTAACTTTTAAAACTCAGTATTCCAGTTTTAACAATTCAAATAGTTCACATTAAGACCAAAGCAACTGATGAAAGGGTAAAATGGTAAATTTCACAAATATTGTCAAAAATAACCAACCAGGTCATTTCATAAGGGCTCATCATGAATAACAAAGTTAGCCTTAAATGCCAACTACTAGCCACAAGTCGGTGGAAGAGTGCCTATCACAAATTATGCATTAGTACGTTAGAATGTACTAAGTATGTGAGATGTAATGCATGTTTGAAATTGAATTCCATCATTCATAAATATAACACATAAGTATATATAAGGTGAAAGATACATGCATAAAGTGAGCTTAAGCATGCAAAAGGAATATGGCTCAAGATGAATAAGAGGCAATTCATGAGAACACATAAGTAATAAAATCACATGATAGAGTTATAAACTTGTGGGACTAAACCTTAACTGACATATAATACCATGTTAGCTACTACATAGAATCTAATGAACTCCTTTCTTTCGGAATGTCAATGCACTCCTTCCATTAGGAAAAAGAGAATCTACTTGCCAAGGTAGATGTCCAAGACTTAGTAACTTTGCAATGACATCTTTCATAACATATGGTCTTACGTGGATCCACTAGCCTAGCCTACAAGGGCTCTATAGTTGCACATAGTTAGGGACATTGAAATTCAGATTTAAGAGGTCATACCGCAACTAACAGGATGAGTCCCAATCTCAAGCTCTCCTGGTGTTAAGTCATCCTATGGGTTTAAAACATAACTTAGAATCATAAATGACAAATCATAAGAGTGGTACGAACTTAGGATCCACCAAGTTACAATTGTACTTGAACCTTAGAGACTTATCTTAACATATTTAGGACACTTGTCAACATGCTTATATCTTTGACAAACTTAAATTTAAAGCTCTTCTTTAATGCCCTAATCATATTCATAAATTATATAAAACATCACTTGAAAACTATATGGACTAGGCTTTTGTAAATGGAACAATCACAAATCACATAAGGCATAAGGAAATTTCTCATTTTAAGGACCATCGAAAATGCCTATCCTTTATCATTATCGAAACCCATCATGGGGTTATCATTAATAACTCAAAGCATATACATATATACTTTGTAAAATAGTTGTAGGATATCATAAGTAGCATTTAATAATATTAATATCATGAAATCATCATAAGCATGCATAATAACTTAACGAACTTAAAGAAAAGGTAAAATACTTAAAAGGGAACTTTATGGGTGGAAGGGTACATATAAATCAACTCATATACCTCGGGTAAAACATTGGAGAAATGGACCTTGAAGCTTTGAAGAAGAAATCTTAGAACCATAGCCTTTGCCCTAACTTATTCTTGAGAGCCTTTGCCTTAGAGAATTTTAGAGTGGAAGAATGAGTGATTGAATGAGGAACTTAGGGATTTAAGGATAATATAGTGCCTTTTTTTAACTGCAAAATGACATAGTTTAGGAATAAGATTGACAAAAATGACAAAACTGTATTCTTGAGAACCTTTGCCTTAGAGAAGTTTAGAGTGGAAGAATGAGTGATTGAATGAGGAACTTAGGGATTTTAGGATGATATAAAGCCTTTTTTTAATTCCAAAATGGCATAGTTTAGGAATAAGAATGACAAAAATGACAAAATTATCCCTCATTGAAACTATCAAATTCAACCTATGAAACCCCACCTTTGGGCCATACGTCAACCCATGAACTGTAGGTCCCCTTCATCTGTTAACACATCTGAAATTCCTGAAAACTAACTTTGCTGGACCCAAAACCATGAAGCCATGTTATGGATTGTAGTTGGACTCGTAGATTCTTTCTACATTTAGCCATTTTTTTTCAATTTTTCATGACCCATTCCATAAACCGTCCTATGGATCATATCCTATTTTACGCGTCGTCTGGTATCACATAGGTCACCTTCCAGCAAACTCCAAATTTCTCACGGTCTTATCTTCGAGCCATAATAAATCTTACGAGCCATTACTTAGTCCGTGGATTATCCCACACTTGGAACTTTTCCCCTTCCTAAAGTCTCATGTTTAAGGACCAATTCTACGAGTCGTATGTCATCCTGGTAAACCAGACTCTTGTTCATTTTTAGGCAAACTTTTCTGCATACAAGGTTCCTAAACTAGGGATCATTATAATATCTTCCCCTTAGGAATATTCATTCCCAAATGTACTTAAAGGCTAAAAAGTAAACTAGCAACTAACAACCTAGTATGCATGCAAAAATGCACGTTAAACATCATTTCTCAAACTTTTTAGATTCCACACTTAAAGCTTGTCTCGAAATAGTCCACAAATATCAAAATAAATGCATATATCATGAAAAAGTAAAAATGCATGCAATTTGAGGTTGTAGAAAGAACTTCTAATATCTTAGGCTTGAATAGAGTGGAATAGATGTGGATAACACTTTATCATATCTGCTTGTTCTTCCCATATAGCACTCTCAACTTGTTGGTTTCTCCAAAGCACTTTGACAAATATAACTTCCTTGTTACTTAGCTTTTTCACTTGCCAGTCTAGTATTTCAATTACTACTTCATAACTGAAATCCTCTTCAATGTTCACATCATGGAAAGGAACTATTGAACTTAGATCACCTATGAATTTCCTCAGCATGAACACATAGAAGACCGAATGAATGAAATGCATTTCATAAGGTAGATCCAACTCATACGCTACATTTTTTACTCATCTCATCACCTTGTAAGTCCTTACATACCAAGGGCTCAACATTCCTTTCTAACAAAATTGGATCATACCTTTCATAGGAGACACCTTTAAGTAGACCAAATCACCAACTCGAAACTCAAGACCCCTTTTTCTCAATTCGAAATAACACTTTTGTCAACTTTAGGCTTTTTGCAATTCCTCCTTTATGCTTTTAACTTTCTCCATAGCATTCATTACCAGGTACGATCCTATTAATGCCACCTCATCAAATTTAAACCACCTGATGGGCAATCTACACTATCTACCATAAAACGCCGCAAATGGTTCCATCCCAATACTTATATGAAAGCTATTATTGTAGGCAATCTCGATAAGTGGCAAATACTCATCCCAACTCTCCTTAAACTGCAAGACACAAGCTCTTAACATGTCTTCTAATATATGAATAGTCCTTTCGGCTCACCCGTTAGTTTTTGGATGAAAAAGCAGTACTCAACTTCACCTTAGTACCAAATCTATTTTGGAAAGACTTCCAAAAGTGAGAAGTGGATTGGAATCTACAATTCGATATGATGGATAATGGAATCCCATGCAACCTCACCAACTCTTGGATATACAAGAAGGCATAGTCCTCGCCACTAAATGTAGTCTTGATCGATAAGAAATGAACTAACTTTGTCATGCGGTCAACTATCACCTATATGGAGTCAAAATATCTTTCGGTCTTTGGCAAACCAACTACGAAGTCCATGCTAATCCCTTCCCATTTCTAAGTAGGAATGTTAATGTCTTGTCATAGGATACCCGACCTTTGGTGTTTAACTTTGACTTGTTGACAATTAGCATATTTGGACACGAATTAAGCAATGTCCTTCTTCATTCTATTCCACCAATAAATCTCCCGCATTTCTTTATACATCTTTGTAGTGCCAGAATGGATAGAATATGAAGAGTAATGGGCTTTTTCCATCATCAACTTTTTTAACTCACCATTATTGGGAATGCACAACCTCCCTTGATACCAGAGTACACCATCTTCCCCTTGTAAAACTTCTATCTTTCCATCTTTCACTAGGGCTTTCAACTCAACCAAGGTGGGATCATAGTCTTGCTTAGCCTTAACCATATCAACTAAAGAAGATGCGCACCCATGAAGAACCATTGCACCACCAGTTCCAGACTCACTCAATTTCACTCCAAGTATAGCTAACCTATGAACATCTTTGGCTAACTCACTTTTTCCATCATCTTGAAGATAAGACACACTATCCATAGAAACTCTACTAAGGGTGTTAGATACCACAGTGGACTTTCTGGAGTGATATTTCAAGTCAAGTTCATCGAGCCAAAACTCATATTTGTCAACTATGCATAATGATTCTACTCCTTCAAGGTTTGTAATATTACCCTCAAGTGTTCCATATGTTTTTGCTCATCTTGGGAGTACATAAAGATTTAAATAAACAAACACCATGATGAACATGTCAAGGTAAGTCTTGCCCACCCAATTAATTTGGTTCAAAAATACTGTTGGTTCCTTACTAAAGCCAAGGGACATCAGCACAAACTCAAAGTAACCATACCTAGTTCTGAATTTCATCTTAGAAATGTCACTTTCTCTTACCCTCAATGGATGATAACTGAATCTCATATCAACCTCAGAGAATTAAATATATTTTTGCAATTGATCAAATAAATCACCTATTCTCAAAAAAAGGTACTTATTCTTGATAGTGACCTAACTGAGTTGCCAGTAATCAATGTACATATGGAGTGACCCATCCTTCTTCCTTACAAATAATATCAGAGCACCCTATGAAGATCGGCTAGGTATAATGAAACCCTTCTCCAACGAATTCCTGTATTGTCTTTTTAACTTCTTCAATTTTGTGGGATCTATTCTTTATGGAATAGGTTGAGTATCAAGTAAGATCCCTATACCAAAGTCTATTTCCTTTTAAAAAGGAACATCTCGTAACTCATCCAAAAAGACATTGAGAAACTCATTTACAATGGGGACCAACTCAAGAGAATGAACTTTGGAAGTTATATCTTTGAATCTTACTAAATGGTAGATGCATACATTGGAAATAATTTGTGGGCCTTTAGGAAGGAAATTAACCAACCGCTACATGAAGAGTTACTGCCCTACCATTTAAGAATTGGCTCATTTGTTAATTTGAATTTAACCCTATGGGTTCTATAATCACTAGAAGTATAGGAAGCATGCAAATAATCCATCCCAACAATCACATCAAAGTCTATCATGGAAAGCTCAACCTTATCACATGAGACCACTTTATACAAGATGGAAATGAGACGACTTCTATAGACTCGTCAGGTTATAATAGACTCTCTTATGGGGTTACTCACCTCATAAGGCTTATGGAGGACTTAGGCACATACATGAAACTTATTAACAAGGAATAGGGTTACAAAAGATAAATTTTCTCCTAGATCTAAAAGTGTATATGCATCAAAATCAAAAACTCTTATCGTATTGGTAACCACGTCCGAAACTTCTTTGACCTCTTGGCTATCATGAACAGCATAGAACTAGTTGGTCTTTTAGGTGCCTTGGGTTTGACCCTTTTGTCCTTGGGGCCTTGTGCTACTGCTCCTACAATCATTGGCATGGTGGTCGGGCTTCCCACAAGTGAAGAAAACACTAGACCTGACTGGACATTCTCCTTTATGGCGTCTTACGCACTTAAAGAAGCTTGAACTTTTGTGCTTAGGAGTAACCCTTTGTTCTTTGTAGTCCAAGGAGTTGGAGTGTTGGTTGATCCTTTCCCACTTTGCTTTTGTCCACCTTGAAACTTATGACCACTATGCCTTTGGTGAGAGTAACTCTTACCATCAACTCGAGCCCTCTTGGACTCTCTTCTTCTTTCTTGGAGCTTCTCCTATTTAATCTTCTCTGCATACGTCATCAAGCAGGAAATGTCCATCTCCTCGACCAATATGTTTGTCTTGCATTCCTTGAAGATCAACTTGAAGAAGTTGAAAAAAAACTTGCTTATTCGAGCCCTCGGATCCTCAACCATAAAGGGAGCATACTTTGATAGCTTGGTGAATTTGAGGGCATACTCCCTCACACCTAAATTTGGTAAATACGATTAATACCTTAACCATATTCATAAATCACATAAAGCTTTATTTGAAAACTAGGTGGGCTAGGCTTTTTAAATGGACAATCATAAATAGTATAAGACATAAGGAAATTTCTATTTTTAAGGACTATCGAAAATGTCCATCCTTTATTCTACCACAGGTTGGGCCAAGGTTTGAATAGTAAGGCAAAGCACATCATTACTAATGTCAGCCTTAGGTGGCTGCTCAACTTACCCTGATGAACCTATGGGCTCATCATTGTTTTGTGGCTCAGGTTGGATAGATTCCCATCTAGTAAGACATCCTCTTCCTCTACCAACTCTTCTAGGAGGCACAATCATAAGTCTACAACACGCGTAGCATACAAAAAATCAAAAAAGATATTCATAGATATATACTCTATAGAACAACTCAAAATAAGAAAGAAGTGTAACAATTCCTAATGTCCCATAGCCTTATACTTATAGAATGTGGTGCACAACACACCTATAAACAAGACTCCACTAGATACAACTTCGTAGACTTCGTAGGACTCTTTAGATCTATGCTTTGCTACCAACTTTTTCATGCCCGGGGAGGGATACATTGGCCTGCCAACACTTTAAGAATCATTATTGATCCTCCAAGCGAACCACTTGGATTTATCATCACATCGCATACAATCAGCGAAAGTAAATACTTAAGTAAGGCTAGGTAGTACCCAAACAACTAAGTCTTTATAAAATAAATAACTTTCACTGAACAAGAGTTGGAATATAAATAACAATAAACTATCACTAATCAATATCTGTAAAGCCTCTAATCCAAGTCTAGAAGGTGCCAAGACAAGTCCTGGGCTACTTCAAAGAAATAGTACTAATTAAGATATAATAAAGTAGGCTCCTTCAACAAGGAGGGTTCACCAAGTTTGGAAGAAGGAGTAGATCTTCAATGATGCGCTTGTTGAAGGCCTCTGTCACTTATATCTACATCATGAAATAATGTAGGCCCAAATAAATGTTCATACATTGAATGTACTGGTATATAAGATGTCTCAAAAATCAAGGCTCCACACAACTCAACCCAATAAGCTAAAATAATTCACCAATCAAGTCTATAATCTATAATTCAACTCAACAAATGATGGTAAGATTTTTCTTAATAAAATAATACAACTAAAAGAAACTCTAGCATGCAACTCAGTCAGATCTTTTATACATAATCAAACTGATCATTAGGAGTACTATTAAGGCCAATATGATAGTTTCTCTTATCCGACAATAATCACTTATGAGCCATAGATCGTACAAAATTCTCATTGAATTTTTCACAAACTTTGAAGACTTTACCAGGGTAAAGGATGAATCAACCAATCATGGATCTAGGCCAATCAATCAAGTCTATGTAAGGGATTAAAAGGGACACATCTAAATTAATAATTCAATTCTCTCCTACATGATGAGGTCATGATAGGTATCTTGACACAACTTCAGGGCATCAGTGCTGCTATGCATGCTTATCGTGCTACTGTGGATGGCTACTTTGCTAAATAGTAGGCTTTTCGTGGCTCTGTGGGCACACAAACTGAGGGCTTGAAGAAGGAAAATGAAGATCTGATAATGGAAGTGAATATTCTCTGCTTGGATGTTGCAATCTTCTTACGGAGGTAAGGAACATGCCAAGATCAAAATTCTGGAGCCAAAATCATTTGATGGTGTGCTTGGGGTTAAAAAACTAAAAATTTTCTATGGGACTTGGAGCATTATTTTGGTACTTCCCATATCCCTGAAAGGACAAATTGACCATAGTAGTTTGCTACTTTTGTAAGGATGTTATTCCATGGTGGCAAATAAAGAGTATTGATAATGATAGTACAAATAGGCCCAAGGTTAATACGTGGGTGCAGTTGAGAGATTGAACTCGTGAAAAATTCCTGCTAAGTAATACATCTCGGGTTGTTAGGGATAAGATAAAACATTTGAAGCAAGTGGGATGTATACGAGACTATGCGAAAGAATTCTTATTGTTATTGCGGCATATTCAAAATATGTTAGATGAAGATAAGTTACAAAACTTCATTTCTATAATGTAAAGGTGGGCACAACATGAATTGCAAAGGTAGAATGTGCAAGATCTTCCTAGTGCCATTGCTGCTGCTAATGCCTTGATTGATTTTCGGTCAACTAATTTTTCCTCTGAAAAAACTTACTCTTCTAAGTCTAACAAGATGGAGAAGGGCAAGGACTAGAAGAAAGGAAAACATAGGCAAGAAGGAAATGACAAAGGTAAAGGGAAATCAGATGTTGCTTCATCAATCAAAACAAATTAAGTAGGGAAAAAATTTGCTAGACTTGCTAGAAACCAGGCATCAAGTAAGAAACTGTCCAAAGAAGGGGAAGATCAATGTACATCTAGTCGAGGAGGAGAAGCAAACAAGGAAAAGGGAGGAAATTACTGAATATGTAAACCCACTATATTTGATCAACACTTTGTTGAGTAATGGTGGGATGGACATAGATTAGGGGAAGACCATAAAACATGTTGCCTGTGTACGTGTTGCTGAATATAGCCTTATCAAGTGCTTATGACACTTTTATGTATATTGAATGATAATTAGGTGAAAATATGGTGGCCATGGTAGATTTTGGTGCTACTCAGATGTTTGTGGCCTCAAAGTTTGACAAGCAGTACGAGATAAAAGTGACTAATTGTCCAACAAAGATGATAATGGTTCCACTTGATGATTTTAATGTTCTGCTAGGAATTGATTTTATAAGGAAGTTTAAGGTTGCCCCAATTCCTCATTTGGATGGTCTTATGTTTATGGGAGAAGGACCAAGGCTTTCTGAAGGGAATTAATCCTTTTGATGGCAAGGATAAGTAGAACAAGGAAACCATTACCTTATTATCTGTTATTGGTTCTGAGAAGGACTTGAAGAGAGTAAACCTACATGTCTTGCTGCTTTGGTAGAAGTGAAGACTAATGTACAAACCAAAGTTCATGATGATGGTGCCAAGTTATTGAATGAATACACGTACATGATGCCTCCAAAACTACCTAAAGAGTTGCCTCCAAGGAGGAAAATTGGTCACATCATTTACTTAATTCCTGCATTAATGCCACCAGCATGCCCTCCTTATCACATCTCTCCATTAGAGTTGGCTGAATTGAGGAAGCGATTGTCTAAGTCACTTAATGCCATCATGATCCAGCCTTCTAAGTATCCATTTGGTGCTTATGTTCTATTTCAGAAAAGCAAGATAGAAGTCTTCGGATGTGTGTTGACTACAGGGCATTGAACAATGTGACTCTGAAGAACAAGTATCTAGTGTCGCTGGTTCAAGACTTTTTGGATAGTCTATCTAAAGCTAGTTTCTTTCCTAATTAGACTTAAGGTTTGGTTATAAATAGGTCCACATAGCCTAGGGGGATTCCCCAAAGACCACTTGTGTAACTAGATATAATAGCTATGAATTTCTTTTAATGTTATTTGGGCTAACGAATGCCTCAGTTACTTTCTGCAAATTAATGAATGGTGTTCTTTATTATTAGGACCCGCAACATAATTTAAACCCCGAACGTCCTTAATTGGTTCGATTTAATAAAGTATTGGGACCTATGTA
>JAOTQJ010022202.1:0-53836 GCA_025642045.1 Solanum sejunctum | reverse complement strand
CATCGCAATAGCGTTTTGTGGTGTTTTGATGTTGTGGTGGTATTGGAAAAGGTTTATTGATGTTATAGGTTGTTGTTATTGTTAATTGATTATTTGGTCTGAGTTGAATTCTAAGGGCAACGTATTTTAAGGGGAAATGCTGCCGAAAGTTTTATAAATTTAGAACAAAAAAGTTAGGAATAAAGGCATGATATGGATATTAATCGTTGGAGTTATTGTAATTGTGTAGACATTGAACATCCGGAAGTCTAAGTTTGATTTACCTTATCTTGGAGATAGTTGGCAAGTAAAATTGAGGTATGTAAAGATTTCCTACCCTTTGGCATGAATTAGTAAGCTCATTCAACGTTGTACATTTGAAAAGTCCCTTCCCTTTACAATTGGGGTCTGAAAGTAATCTAAGTTCATTTTTGACCAATCTTACGATAAATTTTACTTCATCTTAAATTTTTGAGTTTTGAACTCCTGAATAGTGTTCGTTTGACCGAAATTAGAGAATTGGAAAGCTATAAGTTTAATTTATTCCAAAATTACCTCTAAACGTGAATTTTAGCAATTTTGGCAAAATCTCAGAAAAGAATAACTACTTTATTTCAAAAGTGAACATTTTGCATATTGCTAAGTGTTTGAAACTAATTTTTATGCATATGATTCTCACGACTCTGTTCGTATCCTTTTGGCCTATTTCAGCGTTTCTTGGTCTAGTTGATATCGTGCGTATGTGTAACTATATGTATGTATGTATATATATATATATTCCGAAGTAGGTTGGATACGGCGGGTCATTTTGCCCATGGGCCAACTTTGCTTAGCTTGGAGACATAAGGAGCTGGGCTTGGGATGACATCATGACTATGCAGGGCCGAGCTCGCCCCGGCTCACGGGAGTGCGTGGTACCATTAACTCAGCTCAATAAATGGGCATGATGACCTTTATGCATTACGATATGTGATCGCTTGGTGCCGTCGCCCCGGTTCACCTATCCTATGATGTGAGTGCTTGGCCGCTGTTCGTCTCAGCTCACCTATGTTACAGTTGGGATTTGTGTTAGATATTTCATAGATTTGAAACTTCTGGTGTTATGCTGTGGTATGGAGCGAGTTTGGAGGTCGCCATCATTCCCATCCGATGTGCATTATTTTGATATTTGAATAAATAAATATTTTGATGTTTACATACAGGTTTGACTTCTATAATTTTTTATTCGGATTATTACTCTTACTTACATTTCAGACTTTCCGCTTTACATACTTGGTATGCATTTCGTACTAACCCTCTCCCTTTGGGGACTGCGTTCATGCCCGCAGGTACAGAAGAACAGGTTAGAGTGCCATCTTCTTAGGATCCTCGCCTACCATTGAAGTGTTGCCTTGCCTCAGGAGCAGTCTGTTGGTATATACAGGTTTTCTATTTTCTGTACTTTGTAGTTGTATATATATTCGAGGGTATGATGGGGCCTTTTCCCATCTTATGATCCAGGTTGTGTGTCTAGACGTCTGTGGGTACATGTGGTTGTGGGAACTGTATTGGTGTGACATAGTTTGTATGATATGTTTGTTGGGTGGGTCTACCGCAGTAGTGACCTTGTCAGCCCGCATATATATACAGTTATATAGTGATGTTTATCATTGCTGGGTTTACTGTTTGCAGGTGAGGCTAGTCAGTACAACAGAGGAAACTCTGTCAAAATTTTGAGAAATTCCTTAGTTATTATGAATGGAAATCCGGTTTAATGTATGCCAGGGTGCCCAACTGGCACTAATCACGGCCCAGGGTTGGGTCGTGACAAATACACCCCACACGGAGATGGTAGTTTGCAGATTGCTGAGGAGGATTCAATGCCCCATGACCTCGAAGACCAGCCAGAGACCGGTGTTTGATCTACCAGGATGTTTGACTTCTTTTGAGCCCAATTCTTATTTTGTCATGTTGAATGCTTGTTCTATTTTTAGAAAATCTTTTTATTATGTTGGTTTTTGGATGTGTTTAAAAATTTTTAGTTTGGATATTTATTTTGGATCCTAGTTTTTTTTAAATGTTGGTTTTTTATGGATATATATCTATGTTTTATTTGTGTATTTGTGTATTTTATGTCTTTTTACTTTGAGAATAAAGTATCCTATTTTGGTGGGATGTGGGAAGTTATGGATTAAGGTGAAGTCTGAGTAGCCTCAAGTCCATAACTTCCCCTATTTTTGATCCTAAGGTTTTCTTACCGTGCTTCTTTTTTCTTGTGGATGTTTAATTTTCTGTTGAACTGGCATGTTTAGGTAGTGTAGATAATGGGTAAACTCATAGCTATCTATTGGTATATACATAATTTTTAGATGTGTTTTTAATGTTTTGATGAAAAATTAGGAACCCTCAAAATTTTTGAGGTTGTGATGATTAATGCATTCATACATTTTTGAGTATCTAGCAATGTTTGTTCTGATATGGTGAAGGTAAGCTGAAATTGAAAACATGACCTTTGAGTCTATACTTGATTGTTGATCCAATTGCCATGTGTGTTGTAAGCTTATTTTGCAGCATTCATGCATCTTGTATAGACCCACAACATTCCTTGTTACTCGAAGATTGTGTTAGTGATGTGGTGGACATGGAAAGGATCTTAGGCCTTTGTTTCTTGAGTGAACCCACTTTTAGCCTAAATGACCCTCCAGATGAGTGAGTGAATCCCTTGTTCTAAACTTTTGAGCTTCTTATGTACTCATTCTTTCTTGATACCTTGCTAGTTTAATCTTGTTTGATGAAATACCTTGATATTGGCCCTGGTCTATCCTTGAACATGTGAACCTTGATTGATACCAAAAATCCTAAGTTGAGGGTGGCTCTTATTGTGGTAAAGAAACAATAATACTGTGGTTAGTTGGGCAATCAGTAAAGAGATGAAAAGTCATGAAACGAGTGAATAAAAAAAAAGAAAAGTGTCTTGAGTTGGGAAGAAGTAGCAATTACAGCTTAGAAAAAGAGAAAGAAATCACTTGAGAAAAGTTCAAAATAGTAGAATAAAGGTGGATTGATTAAAAATGGTTGGATTATGAAAGCAAAAGGTGTTGGTGAACATGGTTCAAGGATATCTTTTAGTCACTATTTGACAAAAATACCTTACCAAAGCACCCTAAACCTATGTTTACAAGCCTATAAGTCTTAGAGTCATCCAACCTAATTTTATCACCAAGCCAGAAGATGAGTATAAAGGCAAGCCTATAGTGTTAGTCAGTATGCACTGAATTTCAATTATAGATGTGAGAATGCTTCCTCAGTCCCTGAATTCTAAATGCTTTTGAGTGAGTATGACGGACTTCTTTCCAGTAATGGTATTTGCACTCCTTGAGTAGCATATAACTATACTAGAGATTGTGGATGGTTTATGCTCCCTAGCTTTTCATAGTTGGATTGACAGGTATCTCATTTTGTCCTTGTGCGCTTAATAACTTTGCAATCCTATTTTAAATATAGTAGGTTGGTACCTGAATCAAAGGAGTTGTGGTATATACCATTAGTATAGTTGCTATGTATTTTTCTTTGTCTGCGTAGATCGAGTCATCGCTTGAGGACAAGCAATAATTCTATGTTGTTGGTGTTGATGTGTTGTCAAAATACAACACATTGAATGCCTAAAACAAGGGACTTTATGAGTTGTTAATGCAGATTTTTATGGTCTTTATGTGTTTTTCTGTTTTTCTTGCAGAAAAGTTAGGTTGGCATGATTTTGAAGAAAAGTTGCAGATTTTACTGAAGCTTAGGTCATATGAGAACACTTACGAGTTGTAGCCTAAGCTACGAGTCATAGTGTGTGTCGTAGCAAGAATCAAAGACCACAGATTCAGATATCTGCTAAGTGGAGGTCACCCATAAAAGGCCATCCTATGAGTCATAAGTTTGACTATGACTCGAATAGGTGGACTCATAGTAGGAATCAGAGAGCCAAAATGTTTGACAAAAAATTGAAGATCAAGACACAAGAGGAACATACAAGTCATAGCTCAAGCAACAACTCATACCTATCAGTCGTACCAATTTAGTCTAAGATGCTAAGAACCTGATACGAGACCCTATCTACAACTCGTATGTAATCGTTTGAGTCTTACCTACAAGACTTATCAGCTGTCAGCTATCTTTTTTGTATAAATTCTAGGGTTATTTTGTAAATACTACATATAGTATAAGTTAGGTTTTTAGAAGGGAGTTGGACCAGGAGACATTGGAGAATCACCTTTTGAATCTTTTCTTAGTTTTTTAGAGTAGTTTATTGTTCTCTCTTAGGAAACCTATTTTGGGGATTGCAAATCTTGCCTTGTACTTATTATTGATCAATAAAGCTTGCGGGCTTGCAACTTGTGGTATCTACTTTCTTTATTGTTGTTGGTAAAACTCTCATTTATGTCTTATATGTGCTTTTTTGCTTGTTTTTCCTTAGCCATGAGTAGCTAAGCACCCACAACTTGGGGTTGTGGGAACCATGGGTAGTTGACTTGAGATTACCTAGGTTTATTGTATTTCTATGATTGGGGCTTGCATATATTCTCTATTTGCCTTCATCATGATTGATGTTTGGTGGGGGCCAACACCAAACCCCACCTACTGTCACGATCTCGTGCAAGGTAGTGACAAATAGGAAAAGGAAAGTTGATGATAGGATTCAATCGATGTCTTCTCATCTAATCAACAAAACCTGATCAACGGGAGGTTGACCAGGACGATTGGTAATTGTTATTTGGCATACAATGGTTACCAACCAAACGCATGGTGAAATTCGTCCCTTCATCTTCATAAGAGTCCTGGAAGAACCTAAGTTACTATCCTGCATTCTAATCTTCAATTGTGGTTATGTTACCTTGGGTAATCGCGTAAACGAACCATGGAGGGCACAATTTACAAGTTATACCTAAAATTAAGTGTTTTTACACCTTCAATAGTCATTATTTTACTTTTGTTTTTTGAATCACCCCCACCCCCCATTTAGAGATTTTAGTTGTTGATGCTTGAAATGATTAGTAATGAAGTCTTTTAGTCAAGCCCTATATTCTCTGTGGATTCTATTCTGACCTTTGGTTAGGTTAATTGCTAATAACGATGGCTTTCTTATTGGAGCGTGAACATCAGGACGATATATAATATAGTTGTCAATAGTCATTCAACTCATAACACATGAATTGGACCTTCATTTCCTCAAGAAATCATAATCAGGACATTTTATCAAACCCTTGGCAGGTGTGTACTTCTAGTGTAAAATCATATAATTCAAAAGTGAAATCATACGAGAAAATTCAATTTAAAATCATCAATGGGTACTTGCTAACACCCTCAATCAATATGCATCAAAGCCCTTCATCAAATCTCACAATAGATCTTAGAATCATACCTCAAAATATGCTAAAATGACCATAATTTCATGAAGACCCAAGAAACTATGCAATAAAATTCATAATAGATAAGATCCATGAGAAAATCAACTTTAAATCATGCAATTTTAGGTAATAGAAAGCTTGGTTATCATGGGAAAAAGGAACCCGTGAAAGAAACCCACATACCTTGACTTTGGAGAATCTTTGAAGAAGATTGGAGATGGAGACTTGAAGCTTGATGAGAACCTTAAGATCCTGATGAGTTTTGAGACTTGAAATTTGGAGATGAAATATCGTCTACGTATTTGAGAAAGTATTTGAAAATGTCTTGAATGATATTAGTGTGAAATAAAGCTATATATAGGCATTTTCTCTCATGGAAACATTTATGCCCAAGGCTTTTGGGCCTTTGACCGGACAAGAAAAATAGTCCACAAAATACATCACAGTGCGCCTTTGGCGTGTCGAGCCAGGGGCATAGATCGTCTCTGGAAATCTCATTTTTGCAATTTTAAATTTTTGCTACGGTCACTTTCAAATCAAGGTTATACTCATTTCTCACTCAATTTGACCCCCTGAACAAGAATATGAAGTCATATTTTTGATATCATGCATGAATTTTGAGATATATGAAAATTACAATTTTGAACACTTTCGAGGCACATTTTCGGGCACTTTTTTGGGTCATTTCAGTTAATTCTTTCTGCTGTATGATTTCTTGTAAATCGTTGGTAAAGTGATTGAGCATTTGTAATGCAATTATGGAAAAACAATTAAATTAGAGGTAATTATGACTGAATTGAATAACAATGATTGAGAAATATAAATAGTAATATTTGAATCACTGAAGCTCATCATCGTTGAAGAGCAATCTTTTTTATCAATCTAAATTTTTTGGATGGAAAGGGACTACAAGGGGAGAAATCAAGAGCTTTTAAGGGAAGAAACTATTTTTTTTCCTAAACCAAGTATTAAAATTTTAGAAAAACTATTTTTTTTCAAATCAGGTACTTAAAATTTTAGAAATAAAAAAGCTATTTTGTATTTTTAAGACTTTGTGATTGAGATGTTAGAAATATTTTGTATTATTTAAGACATATGTTTAAGAGTTCATAATTTTTAACTTCAAATGATGACATCATAATTCATAAATGGGGCTTCTTTCACAAATAAATAAAGAATTAAGACTAGTTTGTAAATTGAGTTTTTAAAATATGCTTTTATCAAAGTTTGTAAAATCATAAGAAACTTGTAACACCCTAGAAATTACTCAAAATAACCCTACAAGAGAGATGTGCGTATAATGTGTCTTCCCATGCTCCGATTATAAATTTGAGGCTGAATTTGCAATCAACATGAAAAATTAATTGGGCAAATAGCCTCGTTTGCATTTTAGAGCAGCCGAATCAAAAAATTATTTTGTGATCCGAAAAACGAAATAATGTCAGTATGCGTTAGTGCCACGACATGCCCTGATTGTTGAGCCAGTCTTAATTTTTTTAAAATTTTTTTCGATAGGGGTTGGAAAACTTGTTCAAAATTTTTTTGAAAGAAAACGCACAGGTATGACACAGGTCCGTATCGCGAACCTGTTAACTCAACCTATTCAACCGAAGTTCAAGATTTTAAATCTTTTGAGGGACATTCCAGACATTTTTCTGCCCCTTCTAAACTTAATCTGCGACCAATATAAGTTGCTTTTGGCCTAAAAAGATTTTCAAAACCTATTCTTAAGTCCTATTACGATGAAAACTAAGAGGAGAGTTTGAGCGGAGGAGAGAAAATAAGCTAGGGTTAACAAGTGTTCAACTGTCATCTGTTAAGTTGCGTCTACCCTTCGATTTCTATTTATGTAAGGCTACCTTAAATTTTTTTCATGCCTAATCTATACTTATTATAAAGAATTCAAGTCAAAACTCAAGCCAATTTCATTCCTATGCTCTTATCGAGAAACCTATTATGAAATTCTTATTATTCCATTATTCATATGCTAAGAAATTCATTGTTGAGTAGATATCTTTAAATTCTTAAAGTACCCTCAGTTACAAGAACACTAAGTGGAATTGGGAATTATTTTTCATATTATGTTTTACTATTACTCTATTGTCAAGTTAAGCTTTGTATGATAAGACATTATGTTCATATAATTATGACCTTATGAAATTCATGAAAGGTTATTCAGTTCGAAGTATGAGGTGATTAAAGAAATATTTTAGCATGAGTTATACAAATAGTTTATTTAATACACTCTCGTTTGAGCATAGCATGTTAGTTTTAAAAGGATAGTTTAGTCAGTTAGGGTATTTTGCATTACTATTCATTATGCATAAGTTTCTGAGTATGAGAAAGCATTATTAGTTTTAAGAAAGAAAAACTAGTTTATAGAAAATATATCGAGCCAAGGCTCCATGAAACCAATTTCTAGTTTTCCCCTTAAATGGGACATCTTTTTACGGTTAATGAGCACGGTGCATGTTTTGGGAATAGTATTGAGCACCGATGAGGGCACAAGTTCAAATAACTCCAACCCCATAAACTATGTAGCCAACATAAGATAGGATTGTACCAGATGTACAACTCCTCATACAATGCTCAGATGGCCCTGTTTTGGGATAGAACCTCTCCCCTAGTTTTCGTTCCTTACCCCGACAAATTATGGGCCGGCTCTGGCAGCAAGAGCCAGATGCTTTATCATCATGAAGCTCATAGATGTTGTTATTAGTTTGAGAAACTCCTCAAGCTATAGTATACATTATTTTCAGATATAGATAGAATTGCATTTATTTGTGCATTAAACCAGATATTATTCTATAATGCATTACCTATGTTATTAAATTATGTTTTGTATTAAGCCTATGATTTTGAGAAATAAATCTTGAGTTTTCCTTTTTTGGCCATTTTACATACCATATATTCTATGTACCCTTTGACCCTGCATCATTTAAGATTCAGGTATCCACATGATAGCAGACATTCAGTAAGACAGTTTTCCAGAAGCAGTTGGTGAGACCTCTTTGCTTTTAAAGGACTCTAGTTAGTTACTTTATGACCTTTTATTTTTACAATTAGGTAGTCATGGGTCTTATTGAGGCACCTATCTTCTGTATAGCATATGCTTCAAGGACAGAGTTAGTAAGTCAATCTAGTCTTTTCGTTCAGACATTTCAAGCATTATAATTATTTGTATAAAAAGCTATTTTTTGACTTTGTATAAAGCATGACTTCTATGAGTTTTATTATGTATTTCAAAGGTTTGTCTTGTAAAGCTTTTGTATACATGTTAAAGTTTCCAATTGAGTAAGTCATCTACCCCAAAGGTTTGTCTAGGGACCAGCAATGGTTTTTGAGTGCTAGTCATGTCAAGGGTGTGGACTCGGGACGTGACAAACTTTATATCAGAGCATAGAATTTAAGTGTCCTAGGTGTCTATGAAGCTGTGTCAGTAAGATCTTGTTTATGGTTATGAGGGACCCACTTTGATAAATGAGGGACTATTGACATCTGAGACAAATTTCCCTTCTTCCACACTCTAGATAGTGCAGTAGAGTTACTTTCTAAAAACATGGCCATATTTGTGCCTTTGCTAGATTCGTTCGACTACCTTTTATACATAAGGTGAGTCGAACAAAAAATTTTAGATCTTTACTAATGAGTTACCTTCAGATAAGGTATTCATAAAGTATTCATAAAGAAAAGAGACTACACCAGGCTTGAGAGGAGCCAACTAGTGCGCTTAAATTTATCAATCAAAGAATTCTTATTTATATGAATCCTGAGTTTGAGGTAGATTAAGATATGATCTATTTCCAGACATTGTTCCCTAAATCTTTCTTCAGATGTTATTGTTGAGAGAGAATTTTAGTTATGACTCTAATACTTAGTAGTATTCCCTCCCCTTAAGAGAAGGTAATTGAAGGCCTTTTTAAAACATATGTGACCGTATGATCCTAGAGATAGAAAGATGCAGAAATCATGATAAGTAGGAATAGAAATTGCTTGAAGTTGGTAGCTAAGCGTCATGTGGTAATAAGTTGAGACCCTTTTAAGTTTTTGTTAAAGGTTAGTAAATATCCCCTAGCTTCCATTGTGAGGTAGAAGAAGAGTTATTAGTTAGTATGAGATGCTGAACGCTCGAATATGAAATGAGTTGATATTGACGTACCATTGTGTTAGTAATGATAAGTATATATGCTGAATATAAGAACATAGGCAATATGGTGGTAGACCTAAACTAGGCTCATGATTTTGAAAGAAGAGTCATATGAGTTTTATAAAGTTACGAGCTTAGCTAGGTAAGGAGGTATAATGGAAGAGTAAATATTATCAACTTGTGAAAGGGAGAATCATAATAGACTATGCTTAGATAGACCATGAGAAAAAGATTTGTTTCTTATCATGAGACTTACTGCTTCAACATTTCTTGACTTTATCTAATACTTTAGAGTTAGTATAGCATATAAGAAGTGTGGATGTATATGTTTGGTATTAAACCTTAATCTTGAAGTTTAGCTGTGTATTCTGAAAAGGAGAATGCAAGGTAAGAGTAATACTATTATTCAAAGATTTTCTCTAGTAGACTTGACATAACATGAGTGAGAAATTCAAATGCTGATCTAAAAGAGCCTCAGATATGGATCCAAGATACTCTATAAATGTGAGATGTGTTCATTAAGTATTTGCTATGAGATTTTAGTGGGCCCAAGGCTCTAAAATTTGACCTTGTAATTATTAGTTGGTGTGATATGATAGGAGTGTGTAATGCCCATGTTAGTACTAGACCCTAAGTTTAAATTTTGAGTAATAGTGTAAAAAGGGAGAAAACATTGTTACAGTGATAGCTTTAATTAGAGAATTTTTCCAAGAGGCTCCCTATATTGTATGCTCTAGATTAAGATGTTGACTCTCAAGGAATGTAATGAATAAGTGTGGTGTAGGTGCCCCTTTAGTAGAAATAGTGAATTGATGATAACTCGTTAGATAAAAAGAGGCTTAAGATATGTTGCCATGAGAGTGTAAATTATATGAAGCTTTAAGTTATGACTTCCACAAGAATCTAGATAGTATCTTTAATTTTTCAATGTGGAGTAGGCTAATGTAGACATTTGCTACTACTATTACGAGTTCGGTCAAAGGGGGATAGCCACAGATAATGAGTAATGTCACATTGTAGTCCAGGTTTTCTTCAGTCAAATGTATGGAAACATAAAAGGTAGGTGTTAGCAAACTAATAAGGAAGATGTTAGATCACACGAGTCATAGAGAACATCTATTATTCCAATAAGAATAGCAACTAATGGAAGATGCCTATAAAGTTAGAAGAAATTTAAAAGTTGGTGTCTCAAAAGAACGTTTTAGCAACAGTTTCATATCATTAAGTAGTAAATAACAGAAGGACATAAACATTCTGCATATAGTGGTGCCCAAATTGTATGGAGGGTGGTACTTATAGCTTAGCAAAGAGAACCAGTTAAAAGACTCAGAGAGGTGAGGCTTGAGCTAAGGGGGAGATGCTTAGGTAATAAGTCAAAGTACATCTTGAGATTTTGATAGTGTTAAGTTGATTAGAATGAGACATCAATGCTTCTCTATCTTATATTCCTTATACTTCATTATGATAATACTTTATTCTTATCTTATGCAAGGGCACCATGCCTATAATTCAGACCCATGCAGTTCATGTTGATCCATGCTCGTGCTCAGTTCTTAAAGTGAGACGTGATAACTTCAGTCGGCAATTCTGATCTTATCTCCTGAACTAATAGTTTCTAGACTTATGTTATCTAATACCAGAACTAAGTTTCATAGTACACACAGTTCCATAAATTAGTGATAGGCCCTAAAATACTAGTGGCATCATATTGCATTACGTTCTCATTTCAGATTTCCTGAATGTGTTGTGCTTACAATATTATACTCGAAGCCCTTCTAACAATTCCTTTCTAGTATTGATAGAGATATTCATGGTAGTAGATAAATTGTGATAGATGAAAGAGAATGGGTGTCACTTATGGTGACAGTTATAGTGTGCCTATCCCATTTAAGGTTATAGATAGAGAGAAAAAAAGTGAATGAGATTTTATACTATATAACAAATAAGTAAGAGTAGATTGGTATGCATCCTAATAAGAGTTTATAAAATTGTTGGTGTTGAGGTGCTATTATAATTTCAAGGATTTCTAAGCGATGTTGGGGAAAGTGGTTGCGTTGAGGGTGAGATCTTTTAGTACATAGAAGTTCTATCCTTATATTAGGGCAATACCCTTAATTTAGAGTTTTTAGGAACTTTGATGTAACAATTCCAGAAGGTAACCTTCTTTTCAATACGGATGTGATGTCCATTAGCTAGTTGAGTCCCTACATTAATTTGATGTTGATCTTTGAGTTGACTATTTGAGTATCTGAGTATTGGGGTTATTCTATTCTATCCATCCCTTTTTAAAATGATCTTAAAGGCAAATTCTTCCCTTTATCCTTAAGGTTGATAATAGTTTCAATTGACAAATCTTGCTTGACTAAATTCTTAAGTAAATTTCGTGCCTTGAATTAAACCATAGCATCCTCATCATTTGAGGACGAATGATCCTAATAGGAGATATTGTAACACCATAAAAATTACCTAACATATCCCTAGAAGAGAGATGTGCACATAATGCATCTTTCCAGGCTCCGATGGCAAATCTGAGGCCAAATTTGCAATCAACATGAAAAAATTGAGTGGGAAAATGACCTTGTTTAGATTTTAAAGTAACTGGATTGAAAAATAATTTTTTGATTCAAAAACCAAAACTGTGTGAGTACGTGTCAGGGCCACGACGCACCTTGGTCGTGAACCTAGACTTAATTTTTTATATTTTTTTCGACGGGGATTGAAAAATATTTTTGGGAATTTTTTTGAAACCTGATCCCTCGACCTATTCAAAATGTTAAATTTTTTGAGGGGCATTCCATACTTTTCCCCACTCCTTCTAAAGTTAATCCACGACCAATATAAGTTGTTTATGGCATAAAAAGAGTTTCAAAACCTATGCTTAAGTCCTTCTATGCTAAAAACTAATAGGAAACTTTGAGCGGAGGAGAGAAGAGAATCTAGGTTTTCCAAGCATTCGACTGTGGCCTATTGAGTTGCATGTATTCTTCTATTTCAAGGTATGTAAGGCTACCTAAAATCTTCTTTTCGTGTCTAATCTATACTTATTATCTAGAATTCTAGTCAAAAGTCAAGCCAATTTCATTTCTATGATCTTATGGAGAACCTTATTATGAAATTCTTATTATTACATTATTATTATTCTAAGAACTTCATTGTTGGTAGATTTCTTTAAATTTTTGAATTACCACTACAGTTACAAGAAGCTTAAGTAGGATCGAGAATTATTTTCCATATTATGTTTTACTATTACTCTATTGTCAAGTAAAGCTTTGAATGATAAGACATTATGTTCATATAATTATGACCTTATGAAATTCATGAAATTTATTCAGTTCAAAGTGTGAGGTGATCAAAGAAACATTTCAGCACGAGATATACAGGTAGTCTATTTACTACACTCTCTTTTTAGCATACCATGTTAGTTTTAAAAGAACTATTAGTCAGTTAAGATATTTTGCAATACTATTGATTATGCATAAGTTTCAGACTTTACGAACGCATTATCAGTTTTGAGAAAGAAAAACCAGTTAATAGAAAATATGCCAAGCCAAGGCTTTAAGTAACAGATTTCCAATTTTCTCCTAAAGTGGGTCATTTTTTTTTTATAGTTAACGAGCACAATGCATATTTTGGAAGTAGTATTGAGCACTGATGTGGGCACGAGTTCAAATAACTCTAACCCTATAAATTATATAGTTAGCATAGGATAGGATTGTACCATTTGTACAACTTTTCATACGCCACTGAGATGACCCAGTTTTAGAATGGATCCACTCCCCTAATTTTTGTTCCTTAGAATCGTAAACTATGGGACGGCTCTGACAGTCTGGGCAAGATGATGTATCAACACACAACTCATAGTAATGGTTGTTAGAGAAACTCTCCAAGCTATAGTATACATTATTTTCAGGACCAAATAGAATTGGATTTACTTATGTACTAAATTATATATTTTGCTATAATGCATTACTTATGTTATTGAATTACGTTCAACATTAAGCCTATGATTTTGAGCATTAAATCTTGAGGGTGAGATCATTTAGTACATAGAAGTTCTATCCTTATATTGGGCCAATACCCTTATTTTAGAGTTTTTAGGAACTTTGATATAACTATTCGAGAAGATAACCTTCTTCTCAATACGGATGTGATGTCCATTAGCTAGTTGAGTCCCTACATTAATTTGATGTTGATCTTTGAGTTGACTATTTCAGTATCTGAGTATTGCGGTTATTCTATTCTATTCGTCCCTTTTTAAAATGATCTTGAAGGCAAATTCTTCCCTTTATCCTTAAGGTTGATAATAGTTTCAGTTGAGAAATCTTGCTTGTCTAAATTCTTAAGTAAATTTCGTGCATTGAATTAAACCATAGCATCCTCATCATTCGAGGATAAATGAACCTAATAGGAGATATTGTAACACCATAAAAATTACCTAACATATCCCTAGAAGAGAGATGTGCGCATAACGCATCTTTCCAGGCTCCGATGGCAAATCTGAGGCCAAATTTGCAATCAACATGAAAATATTGAGTGGAAAAATGACCTTGTTTAGATTTTAGAGTAACCTGATTGAAAACTAATTTTTTTATTCGAAAATTGAAACTATGTGAGTACGTGTCAGGGTCGCGACGCACCTTGGTCGTGAACCTAGACTTAATTTTTTATATTTTTTTCGGTGGGGATTGAAAAATTTTTTTGGGAATTTTTTTGAAACCTGATCCCTCGACCTATTCAAAATTTTAAATCTTTTGAGGGGCATTCCATACATTTCCCCACTCCTTCTAAACTTAATCCACGACCAATATAAGTTGTTTATGGCATAAAAAGAGTTTCAAAACCTATGCTTAATTCCTTCTATGCTAAAAACTAATAGGAGACTTTGAGCAGAGGAGAGAAGAGAATCTAGGGTTTCCAAGCATTCGACTGTGGCCCATTAAGTTGCATGTACTCTTCTATTTCTAGGTATGTAAGGCTACCTAAAATCTTATTATCGTGCCTAGTCTATACTTATTATCAAAAATTCTAGTCAAAAGCCAAGCCAATTTCATTCCTATGATCTTATGGAGAACCTTGTTATGAAATTCTTATTATTACATTATTATTATTCTAAGAACTTCATTGTTGATAGATTTCTTTAAATTTTTGAAGTACCACTACAGTTACAAGAACCTTAACTAGGATCGAGAATTATTTTCTATATTATGTTTTACTATTACTCTATTGTCAAGTAAAGCTTTGAATGATAAGACATTATGTTCATATAGTTATGACCTTATGAAATTCATGAAATTTATTCAATTCAAAGTGTTAGGTGATCAAAGAAACATTTTAGCACAAGTTATGCTGGTAGTCTATTTACTACACTCTCTTTTTAGCATAACATGTTAGTTTTAAAAGAACTATTCAGTCACTTAAGATATTTTGCAATACTATTTATTATGCATAAGTTTTAAACTTTAAGAAAGAATTATTAGTTTTGAGAAAGAAAAACCAGTTAATAGAAAATATGCCAAGCCAGGGCTTTAAGTAACAAATTTCCAATTTTCCCCTAAAGTGGGTCATTTTTTTATAGTTAACAAGCACAACGCGTATTTTGGAAGTAGTATTGAGCACTAATGTGTGCACAAGTTCAGATAACTCTAACCCCATAAATTATATAGTTAGCATAGGATAGGATTGTACCATTTGTACAACTTTTCATACGCCACTGAGATGACCCAGTTTTAGAATGGATCCACTCCCCTAACTTTTGTTCCTTACACTAGTAAACTATGGGACAACTCTGGCAGTATGGGCAAGATGATGTATCATCATACAGCTCATATTGATGGTTGTCGATTAGAGAAACTCTCCAAGCTGTAGTATACATTGTTTTCAGAACCAAATAGAATTGGATTTACTTATGCACTAAATCATATATTTTGCTATAATGCATTACTTATCTTATTGAATTATGTTCAGCATTAAGCCTATGATTTTGAGCATTAAATATTGAGTTTTTATATTTTGTCCATTTTACATACCATACATTTCATATACTAATGCCTTTGGTGCTGCATTACTTTATGATGAAGACTCGGGTATTGACATGATACCAGATATTCAGTAAGATAGTTTTCCAGAAGCAGCTGGTGAGACCTCTTCGCTTTCAGAGGACTCTAGTTAGCTAGTTTATGTATTTTTATTTTTACAGTCAGGCAGTTGTGGTTCTTGTGGCGTCACCTATCTTTGGTATAGTAGAGGCTTCATTGACAGAGTTAGTGGGTCAATCTAGTCTTTTTGTTCAGATATTTTAAGCATTATAACTATTTGTATAAAGAGCTATTTTTTTAGACTTTTTATAGAGCATGACTAAGATCTCTTTGAGTTTTATGATATATTTCAAAGTTTTATCTTGTAAAGGTTCTACATGCATGTTAAATTTTTCAATTTAGTAAGTTAGCCAGGTCAAGGGTTCGTTTGGGGACCAGCAATGTTTTCCACTCACGTCTGTGGTGTAGAATCAGGACATGACAAAACCCTAGGATATCATTTCCATTATATATATAGTTGTGTTCTACTAGTTTTACCAAAACATTCTCCATGCCTTCCACCTACAATTGAGAGGAAAGGAACTAAAATAACTGAAAAGAAGGACGCATAGGACAATGATAAAATTCGTTTCAGCATGAATCTTTTTAACAAATTTTTTTAGAGACAAACCAATGAACCTGCAAGTTGTAAGTGGTTTAATTTTATTCACTATCTGATTTTTTTATCCGATAAAGTTGATAGTTAATGTTTCAATTTTATCTTTGTATACATTAATTTTTTTTAGATTGCAGAACCATCTTTTAATAAACTGCCTCTTGCAAATGATTCAATATAGTTTCTTGATAAAATTTACCCATAAAAAATTTATATACACCCTCAGGTTTAGATATACTTATATTATTTTATTTTATTTTTGCTAACGTAAATTTATGTGTGTTAAAATGAAGTTAAATACTTTAAATTTAATTATTTCCTCAAATCAAAGAAAGGTTTTTAACCTAAAGTAGTGGAAATTTATTAGTGTAACAAGGATAAGACTAGTCTTCCTATTATAAAAAGAGGTCTCTATTCATCTTTAATAAAATATTTATTTTTAAAAATAAATCATCTATATCTTAAAAATAATAGTAGGTAGTGTCACGTTATGTACAATCGGTACATTATGTTTTTTTAATGTAAAACTAAATCTTTTAAACTTTTTAATTCATGTGAAAACAAGTTCTAAACTTATAAACCTAAGAGAAAAATTTAAGTTTCCTCAAATAGAATCGTAAGTAGGAAGCCTACTCTTACTCATCTCTTGCAAAAATATTTTGCAGAATTATCAGTTGGATAATTTTTTCAATTTCACTTTTGAAAAATTACCTCTTTACCTCTAAAGTAGTGCAATAACATTTTTAATCTTGTGTAACTATAAATAAGGTATCAAAAATTGGGATAACCCAAATGATAAGTTTATGTATGTCATGATCCGGACCTGTGGTCTACGAGTGACATGGCGAATGGGAACCCGAGAGTCTCCAAACAAGCCTCAAAGTATCCTAATTTACATCATAGGTTAGGAAGCGCATTTAAAATTAAACACATCGTTCTAAGGGATGGCAAAGTAGGACTCACTCTATTCGGATATCTTAGGGAAAGGGATTAGCATGGATTCACATAGTATATAGCACATAATGACCAAGGGGCGGGTAAGTGTGACTCACGCTATGGGGACGATTCGGGACTTAAGATCTTCCACACTTCAACACCAAATATACATATATAACAAAATTCCCATAATCAAACCATATTAGCAATAACAAAAAGATAACCATGATCATAAGCTTAAAATACAACACATAACACATAGATCCAACGAGAGTCTAAACAATGCCTCTAGTCATAAGATAGGATGGGGCCACGACATTTTTCGGTCTCACCCTTAAAGTATAGATAACACAAATGAAAGAAACTTAAGGTAAAGGAATGGTGTCTTTTCCTTGGAAGATAGGACTCACTACACCAAATGTCTCAAAATCCAATGTAGCCATCAAACGGTGGATGAAAGTAATGTTAGGTCCCTACATGGTGAGATCATGTAGGCAAAAGTATACATTAGTACATTTGGATGTACTAATTATGCTGGGCGCAATGCATGTACCTTACAAAAACCTACATACAATGTTAGATGGCAGGGAAAAATAGTACAAAAATAATCATATATTAAAGGAGAGCATATAACAATATGCCATGAAAAGAATAATGCATGAATGCTAAAATAGTTCATATACATTGAGGATGGGACCATAACCAACATAAGACCAAGTGAGTTATAACTTGCAACTCCCTAGTCTTCCTCACAATGGATAAAGAGGTGACCTACTTGCCAAAGGTAGATCTACAACACACTTTGTCTTTCTTTCCCCATCGAGGCATAAACATACCTATGCTAGGCACATAGTTCGAGAAAAGGAGTATATATCCTTGGGGATAGCCACCCCGCTTTCAATCTATCGATGCTCGGTCATAATCCCACTAGAATACATATATATACATGCTTGAAAAAGAGACATAAGACTTTCAAATTGTTTGCATACATTCGTAAGCTCAAAGTCCAAATAATGCATCGTCGGCTAAAAAGCGAAAAACATTCTTCATGTAATACTTTTCACGCATAAGAATAGCTCATTTAAGTACCTTATTGAGAAATGAGTATGAACCCTTGGGGATAGTCCAGTTCGCCTCAAACCTCAATCGACGCTCCCTTAAACATAATGGTGTAAACACCCATAATTGCTCCAAGAGCCATAATCATAGACATATATGTGATCACATTCTTGTCATAACCAATACGTTATCAAAATCATAAGATAAATCATAATTGATTTTAACCTAAATGCATAAAAATCTCATTTCATAAATGCATATGCCATGAATGATGTGAGAATAGCATACTTAATTAAGGTTTTACCTAAAATCAATAGTATAATATGAAATTGATGTAAAAATATAATTAACTCTACATTTAAATCAAAAATAAGATCACTCATGCACAAGCCTTGAAAGGGGACATGCATATTAATAATTTCATAAATCCAATATTATCCATCATTTTTATAACTAAAATCAGCTTAAAATCAATGGATAAACATAATCCATAAACTATTTGAATTTAATGAATCATAATATTCAAAACTTCAATTTAAAGTACGCTAGAAATTCATGAAATTACTTGAAAATAATTTGTATCTCCTTGGTTGAAAGGAAATCAAAGGTCAAAACCCACATACCTTCACCAAGCTGAAGAAAATCCAAAAGAATTGAAGAAGAATTGAATTTGTCTTGATTCCCAAGTTGAAAATCTTCAAGAACTCTTGAGTAGATTTGAGGAGTCTTTTGAATGGTAGAGAGTGAATGTGAATAGGGTTTTAGATCTTTAGCGGGTCATTATACAGCATAGGATATCCAAAAGACCAATAGAAATAACCAAATTTATGAAAACGCCATTAATGAAATGAAATTAAAAAGAAAAACCTGTACATACCCCTGCACAGATGAGTCCTACAGAAGTGGGCATAACTTCTTCATACCAACTCTAAATGAAACAAAACCAAGTGCTTTGGAAAGTCAATTCAAAGATCTTTCATTTGACGGGTCGTGGTCTACCTGGTTCCTTTTATGCTAAGAGACATGACTATTTTAACTTGACCATTCTATCGGTACTTGTGAGAAACTTAGCCAATGGAATTTATTTGAATATAGACATGATAACCTTAAACGACATAACTAAGATTGAATTGAAGGCCTGAAAGTGAACTTAGCTTAACCTTGAAGATCCCATACTTAGAAAATTTCAGGAAGTTAGCGATACTGGGGGCTACATGACCCTTGTGATGTCACATGGTTCGTGACACGAGCAGTACCCCTTTACTCGAAAAAATCTTCATCACAAGGTACTTAAACGTGGTCTATACATAGAAAAATCTTCCGTTCCGGAGCTATACAAATGGGCACACGGTACATGAACCTTCACATGGCCCGTGAAGGTAGCCAAGTGGAGTCAAGACCTAAACTTACAAAACATGAGAGATGAATTCAATATTCCTTAAATAGTATGCATCCTAAGAACCCTCTTATGATTTCCTGTGAAATATTTCACAGAATTATCATTTAAATATCTTTTTCCAGTCAAATTGATAAAGATTAACTCTTCACCTTTAACGTAATGCATCAATATTTTCATTCATGTGCAACCATAAAAATGGTAAGACAAATCTGGACAACTAAAATAATATGGGTATGTAAAATTTATTCTTAAGAAGGCTACTAAAATTTACTATAAAGTAAAGACTTTTGGAAAAAAGAAAATAGAAATCTTCTACTTTGAATAAACTGTCATGCCCCGGGAGGGTACCCTAGCGTAAGTGCCAGTCAGATACTATTCCTAGTCCCTAAGTGAACCACCTAGACCCATTACATTGGTTCTTTCATTGAAATTAGCGGAATACATAAAAAGGCCCATAAGCGGGCACTCTATCCTATCACACTTCCATCAAAGAACCATGGGCCATGGGCCACAAAGCTAGTCATCAATATCTATTAAACATCATAGAATGTAAAGAAAACTCAGTTTAGGAGAGGTAAAGGGGAAAAGGAACTAACATCAACCCATCCTCTCTCTATGTCTATAAAGCCTTTATAGCTAACAATTTAGGAAGGTACCATGATAGTCCAAGGGGTAAAGGAATTCATTGTAAAATTTGTGGATTATTTGTGATTTCTTAGAAGCATATATCCACTATTATTGTTATTACGTAAGAGGATTAAAACTGCATTTAAATTATGTGAAAAGAATAAAATGATTTCAGTTAATGGTTTGGTCCAAAAATATTTTTGTCATCAATAGTTTGGTCTAAACATTGTTATTGTTCTTTAATTTATCAAATATATCTCTTCTAAACAAATAAATTACCATTTCTTTTATTTTAAAAACATATATTTTTTCTCAAAATTTATATTGTACTATTTAAATTTTTTAGAGTAAATAATTTAATTTTGATAATAAATTTAGATATAATATTTAGTAATTTAAAATATGTTCAAACTTAATTTTAGATTAATCTTTAGTCATTGCATGTTGTTTACAATTGTAGTTTGTTCTTTCTTTATATGAGCATATTTATTTAATACTTTTATGTCTCCTGATATGAAAGATGTGAAAGTTGAAAAATTTTAAACAAATTCTAGAAAATAGATTTTGGTTAGTTTTTCATAGTAAATTGCAGTTGGATGGTATGGTTACACTTGCTATTTTTTAAAATCATTATTTATTACGATAAATCATGCAAGTGATGTGGTTTTCTCTAGTGTTATTCTAAAAGAGTACTAGTAATTTCAATAGATCAAATTTGTTTCTCACCTCTATGTTTTATTTACTTTCTTGAGCATATTTGAATATTTAAGAGCTAAATTAATATTTGGTTTACCAGAGATAAAAGCTATGTCTAGACAAATGTCGTGCATTTGAAGTATCTGATTGATCTCTACATCCATACGTAGTAATGTTGTTTACCAAGTTTAAGCAAATGAAAAGGAATTTACAAACATCTAGCCTTCGTTTATAGCGTTGCTGGGTTATCAACCACTAAGCAACAACCGTGGGTGCATTTTCACCCCTCCTTTTTATTCTCTTCTTCACATTTTGTCTCTCTCTGTATGTCTCTATTTTCTCTCTTTTATTATTCTTTTTCCCTTTCTTACTCCACATAAGTACTAACTTTATATGTATTAGGCACTCTAAAATAAGGCATGCTAGGTGTGCTGTTAGTGTTAGTTTTAACAAGTCATGTTTGTCCTAGTCTTGAGGAAGTAATATAAAATGTGGATCTCATTTTAAGGAGAAATCTTGATAGAGTATTTTCCAACTTTTAGCTTCATCTTTTGTTGTATTATTTTTTGTTTTTCTTTTCTAAAAACTACTTCAGCAGCATAAGTCCATAAAGAAGCCAAGAAATTTCTTTCTCTATTAGTGGTATTAGCAACTGGTTAGATTAAAAAAAACAGAGAGATACTTTGAGTTGTGGATTCAGAGAGCAACTTTGTGCAAGCAATCATTCCTTATTTTGATGGTCACTACAACCATTGGAGTATATTGATAGACATATTTTTATAGTACAAGGAGTATTGGACAATTATTGAGGATTTCGTTTGTGGTCTAGCAGAAGGTGAAGCTTTGATGAATGCTCAAAAGACTATGTTCGAAGCAAGAAAGTTGAATGATTTGAAGACAAAAATCTTTAAGGCTATTGAGCATCCTATCTTGGAAACTATTATTTGTAATGAAACATCCAAGGATACGTCAAACTCCATGAAAAAGAAATATCAAGGCATTCCTAGAGTGAAGGAAATTTGAGGCTTTACTGAAGGAGAGCCTCTCATGAGTTACTACGCTAGAATAATGGAGACTAGTAACAAAATAGCGATTCTAGGGCGAAAAGATGAACGATATAAAAACTATTGAGAAAATATTGCACGCTTTAACGCAATAGTATGAATATGTTGTTTGCTCTATTGAGGAGTAAAAAAATATAGGTGAGTTATCAATTTAGGGATTGGAAAGCTCTTTGTTAGTGCATGAACATAAGATGAACTAAAATCCGACTTCTAATGAGTAGGCCTTGAAGGCTTTTACTATTATTTCTTCCAATTCTAGAGAAGGGGTAGAGGTAGAGGAAGTAGGAAAGGAGATAGAGGAAACAGAGATGGATGCATCCTTAAAGATATTAATAGGAATTTCATAGCCAATAACGATTGTGTCACTACCAAGTCCCGGTCATGATAGAGCCACCTAGGTCCTACCTATATGTAAGCCAATCCCCAATACATGGGTAGCTATCCTAGCTCTCTAGTCCAAACCAAATCGACACAACAATAATATATACACTTAAAACTATCCAGAACCTGGAAGTCAATTGTACAGAGCTATAATATACACAAGGACATATCATGTATATATATCAATAATTATAATAATATACAAAATCAAGAGTGCACCACCAAATACCAAATTCTACTGTACAAGGCCGATGTCTAGATGAAAAAGACTGTCATCGACTGGAAGGAGACTGCAAAAAAGCTAAAACTTTCGGTGCTCACCAAAGTCTCCTAAGCACTCCCAAAGATCCCCAACTCAGCTGTCACGGCACGTACCTAGACATGTACCATGGGGAGATGCAGAAATAGGGGTGAGTACCAGAAAAGGAACCTAGTAGGCATCATCGCCCGACCGAGTGAAATAGTAAACATAAATAAAGTCCAAATGTATAAAACTGCAGCGGTGTAGCAAAAGAAACACAGATCAAGGCATAGGCATATCAGGAAACCATCAAACCACTAATCAACTAATCAAAGTGAAGAATAATGATAACTCATACCAGCCCAAGTACTGATCATCGATGCTAACTAATGAATATTGCGTAGGCCTATCAAGAACCAAACTAGGTCATAGATATCACACTACGCATAGGGAACCTGAAGGAACCCCAAGCAAGTCTCTTAACCTATCATTAGACATACTTGGTTGCAGAAGAAATTAAAAAACAATAATAGAGTAAAAATAAGGGCATAGGGACTAAGGGAAAACCTTATTTTCATAAAACATCAAGAGTGTCAAATAGAGTTAAGCTTATAGCATCATTACATACTTGTAAAACAACACCTCTAAACATAAAACCTAGTATGGGCCAAGACAAGAAACTAGGCCCACCCTCATAATAATGAAAATAGGCAATCTAAATATACAAGATATAGTCTAAACATAAGCATGATAGATGATAGATATTGTCCCTGGATATGAGGAATCAACAAAAGCTAACTTGAACAATCTATCTAGCCAAGTGGAGGAGAATCAATAGGAGCTTCGGTTCCTACATAGGATATAATGTAGGCATATAGTATGCGTTAGAAAATCTGAATGTACTAAGTATGTAGGATGGAATGCAACAAGAGATAGGCAACATAGTTGAAATGCATTAGCATAAGCGAGAGATAGTATAATATCAATATGACATGCATGATCAAAACTTGAAGTAAAAGATACTTAGTCATAATTAAGAAATGTAAACTCAACGTGGAGTATAAGTATGCTCAACCCTTACCCAAATATGCTTGAGAATGGCCAAATAATTACCTACTCACCTTATGGTATAGCCCCTTTTCAGAGAGTGTTGCTGATACCTCTACTTTATGACATAGTCCTTTGGGAAGGTAGTATGAAATGCATTTTACCTTATGATACAATCCTTTTGATAAGAGTCATGATTGATTCTACCTTAGGACATAATCTCTTCGATAAGGAGGTGGGTGTACTTACCTTAGATATGATCTTATCGGCAATAGAGATCCTGCCTTATAACACATCCTTTCTTTTAGGTTGTCACTACCTTACGATATAATCTTTTAAGTAGGAACCATGAGTCATTCTACCTTACAGTATGGCCTTTTTGGTAGATTGCCCCTACCTTACGATATAATCTTTTAAGTAGGAAACATGAGCTACTCTACCTTACGGTATGCCCCTTTTCAGTAGATTATCCCTACCTTACGATAAATCTTATTGGAAAGAGGTATTAGCTCATCAAACCATCACATTCAATTATCAAGAAAGAACTCCTCATTTTTTCCAAGAGCATAAAAAAAATGAGAGCCTAACAATTCATTTGCGATGCCATAGGTGCTTTACATAATTTAAACACACATATATACATTTCATTCATCATTGTTTGCCACTTGACTCATAAGCTATGCATTATATCATCCATAACTCAAGAATCCTCAACAAGATATTTTATGAAATAGTTGGCAGGTGTGCAATGCTATTGTAAAACCATGCAATTCAAGACTGAAATCGTACAATAAAGTTGAAGTAAATCAACCCACCAATAGTTGGTAATACCCTCATGCAATATACATTGAAACCCTTTATCAAATTTTAAAAAAGGTACTAGATTCATATTCAAAATATGCTCAAACAGTCATACATTCACATAATCCCAACATAGTTTATAGTTAAATTCATAATAGAAGACCCATAAGTAAAATCATTTTAGAAACATGCGATTTTAGTAAGAAAGGGTTTAGCTAATGAAGACATTAACTCTTCCATGAACTAGTAATGCATAAACCATATCAAACTAAGACCAATCAATACCCAAACTGAATGGATTTCGTAACTGCATATTTACAATATAGGCATGGTGATCAGTTGGACCGTTGATTAACTAACATTTATTTTTGATTTTCCTCCTCCACCATGTGTGAAAGGACCCAACTGTTGAAACCCACATACCTTGACTTTGGAGAATTCTAGATGAAGATTGGAAATCCTTAAGATCCGGATGAGTTTCGGGACTTGAAATTTTGGGTAAAATATTTGTCTAAGTGTTTAAGAGAGTATTGGGGAATATCTTGTATGATATTAAAGTGAAATATGGCCAAGTATAGGTATTTTCACGCATAGGAAGAAATAGGCTCAAGATCAAAAGGCCTTGGACTGACTAACAAAACTAGGCAAAAATAACACTGGTTCGCGCCCTAGCCGCATCGTGCCAGGCACGCAAACTCATTCCGGATAAGGAATTTTTAGGAACTTGAAATTGTTATTCGCTTGCTCTAAAATCGAGGTTAAACTAGTTTCCCACTCAATTTTACCACTTGGTAAAGAATATAAAGTCGGATTTGCAACATTACTCATGGATTTCGAGATATATGAAAATTATGATACTAACCACTTTCGAGGCACGAGCACTTTTTAGGGTCGTTTTAATGCCAATACAACAACTGCACCCAAGTGAGGTATAGTGTTGTATGTAGGTGCAAGGCCATAGTTTGTATGCCCATATGCCAATTGGTCCCCTATAAGCCCAGAAAGTATATCCACGCACAACAATAATACCAACAAAAAAACACAGAATCCTATAGAACCATCACTGAATCCCATAGAACCATCACAGTGCCCAACTCTGTACATCATCAAAACATGTTGGGTCAGTTGTACTTAGGTGTAAGGACCTAGTATCTAAGCTTGAAAACCCGCTACGCCCCATAAGCCCAGGAGGTACACCCACACACAATCAAGATGTGAATATATGAGTGGATCCATGGGTAAGTAATCATGGGCCTCGACCTAACAATGATTAGTCAATCGGGTCCTCGACAATGTGCTGGCAGATCGTACCCGATCCATAGTCTTGTGACCTGGCCTCTAATTGAGTAGTCAGCTATGTCCAGATGGTCCGACACTCAATATAATAGTGGGATATATCCCTCAAAGGACAAGGAATCCACATTCATAAAAATAATAGTGTCTCATATCACGATGTCAATCAAGGGGCCTTGCCCACAAATGTATTCAATGGGGTTCTTGAACAAAAATATCAATCAACGAGGCCTAGCCCCAGAAGTATAGTCAACAAGACCCTAGCGGAAAAGCAATGACAATTGCTCGAACCCCTTTTGAATCGACACCCCTATCTCAAACACTTGGACGTGACCGCTAGAGAGTAGGACCACAGGGAGTTTTATCCGGGTCTAGACACTCAAACGTGACTAACGAAGACTTGAACAACAGGGTGTGTCATCTAGGTCTCATAGCATAACATCAAAAAAAAATCTCTCCCTCTCTTTAAAAGGATCTAGACCCCTAATTATATTATCTCTCCAAGTCACAATAAACAACTCATTCCCATGGTATGCAAGAAACTCAGAGTACCAGCTAACCTCAGTATAATACGGCATAGGCCTTAATAATCAAAATAGAATCAGGTTCAATAGGAAACCATGCTACAATATAGCCCACCACAAGTGGTGGAAATAGATATATGGTAATAACAGGAGTATCAAAGGTGCCCCGGACAGATAGGCCCAGCAGAATCATAGTATGCTTGTAATTAAGTCACGGTATAACATAGAATCAATGCACAGTCTCCCAGTCCTCAGAACTCCATATAAATAGGCAACACACACTCGTATGGGTGCAAGTCAAGTCCATGTATATGCCTGGCCAAGGCTCTAGCTCATTTCGGCCCTCGCCAGGCCCCTTTCTATGTAAAGAAACTAATAGGGCAACATTGGTATAACCTAATCTAAGTCCCAAGAGGCTAAATAATCAAACAGATTTCAACTATCCCAAATCATATCATAGCCCAGCTACTACAAAGATACTACCTACACCTCGCTAATCAGGTCCCACTCCTGTCTCTAACCCGCTAGTGGCTCGGTGTTACCACATCTCCTATTATAGGTCATACGGCTCCTTTAGGGGTAAAACTATGATCGTCCCCAAAACATGGTGTATCTATCCAGTTACTAATCACTGGAACAAGAACATAATATATAACAATAGTACACAAGATCATACAAACCACAGGAAAACATAAAATCATATTCAATCAGGAAATTCTACCTGAAATACTTAGAAAAGATATAGATAACCACATCCACATTATGAATATTAGTATCAAACAAATATAGACACTAGATTTGTCACATATAGTAGCATGTAATCACAGGTCAGCCTCAATGGCTAGTTATTCTAGTAGCCTCAGACCATACACACATACAAGCAAGAGTCAATCTCAGTGTACATACCTTTCACATGTCCCCAACTCCACCCAACCCCTTTTAGACCCTCTCATAGTCATCAACATTCTAAAAGCCAACCACATTGTCAAAATTCTCATCTCAGGAACAGTTCCTGAGAGGCTTGACTCAGTCAATTATTAACCAATTTTGGAAGCCAAATTTACAATTCATGATATAATTGCACCAGATATAATCCTAACCTAATTTTATAGTTTCAAATCTAATGGATGATGATGTTCATGTTCTAATAAGAAAACGGTCGCTGTTAATAATTTATCTAACCAAAGGTTAGGATCGAATCCTAAGGGAATACAGGGCTTGACTATAAGAATTTGCTATCAATCATTTCTAGTATCTATAACTAAAATCTCTAAATGGGGTGAGTGGCTTGTGATTCAAGAATAAAGTAAAACAAACACTATACTACGATGCGAGAAAGAACTCAATTTTAGGGATAACTTGGTAATTATATTCCCTATGGTTCGTTGACTCGATTAACATAGATAACATAACTACAATTAGAGATTCACATGCATGATGATAACTTAGGTTCCTCCAGCCCTTTTTTGAAGGTAAAGGTCGAATTTTACCATGGCGCTTGGTTGGTAACCATGGCGTGCCAACTAGCTATTACCTATTGTCCCAGTCAACCTCCTCTTGGTCAAGTTTGATCGATTAGATAAGAACGCATCCATTGAATTCTGTCATCTATTTCTCTTTTTCTATTCATAATTACTTGGTCGGGATCGTGATAGCAGGCGGGGTTTGGTGTTGGCTACCACCAAACAACAATCATACCAAAGAGAAATAAAAAATACATGTAAAACCCCAATCATAGAAATACACTAACTTAGGTCATCTCAACTCAAATACCCATAGTTTCCACAACCCCAAGTGCTGGGTGCTTAGGTACTCATGGTTAAGGCTAAACCAACAGAAATGCAAATAAAAGACATGATTGAGAATTTTACCTAAAGCAATGAAGATTGAAGACGCCACAAGTTGTAAACCAAAAGTTTGATGGATTGATAATAAGCATAACACAAGATTTGCAATCTCCAAAATTAGATTTTCCAAGAGAAAATGATAAATGAAGCTAAAACCCTAAAAGTTGCCTAGAGAGTATATTCAGAGATGATATTCTCTTCTAAATTTTGAATCTCTCTTAAAACCTAACTTAAACTATTTATAGTGTTTACCAAATAACCTTAAAAATTATACAGAAAAGACAGCTGACAGCTGGTACACCTTGCAGGTATGACTCGTAGGTCACCCTATGAGTCATAATCGGGGTCTCGTATCAGGTTCTTGGCATCTTGGACTCAACTGGTATAACCCACTAGTACGACTCCTCTCGTAGTCTAGGCTTTCAGTTGTTGTTCCAAAGTTTGGGCTCTTTGAGTCCTGCTACGAGTACACCTATACGAGTCATAGTGAGACCTATGACTCATAAGGTGGCCTTGTAGGGTTGACATCCATTTAGTAGATTTCTAATTTTTTGGTCTCTATTTCTTGCTATGATAATACTGTATGGCTCATAGCTTAGGCTAGGACTCGTAGGTGAACTCATATGTCCTATGCTTCAGTAAAATTTGTAATTTTTCTCCAAAATCATGCCAGCCTAACTTTTCTGCAAGATAAACACAAAAACACATAAAAACCAAGAAAAGTCTCATTAAGAACTCACAAAATCCCTTGTTTTAGGCATCAAATATATTTGTATTTTGAAAGCACATCAGCATTCTCAACTTAGAATTATTGCTTGTCCTCAAGAGACGACTCAATCTACATAGACAATGAGAAATACATAGCAACTATAATAATGGGCATATACATCTTTAACTATAATCCAGGTACCCAACTATCATTTTCAAAACCAGATTGTAAAGCTACCAAGCACAAAAAAAATATGCTGATGAATCAGGCAACCCAGCTATGATAAGCTAAGAAGTATCAACCTTCTACAATCACTTGTGTAGCCATATGCTAATTAAGCTGTGCAAATGTCCTCACAGAAAAGAAATCCCTCTTAATCACCGAAGAAACATTTAGAATTCAGGGACTGAGGAATCATTCTAACTCTCACAATTAAAATTCATGCACACTAATTAACACCATCGGCTTGCCTCTATACTTATCTTCTGGCTTGGTGACAAAGTGGATTTGGAACACTTTGGGACTTATGGGCTTGTAACAAAGGTTCAGGGGACTTTTGTATAGCATTTTAGGCAAGTAGTGACTAAAAGGTATCCTTGAACCATGTTTACCAACACTTTGTACATTCACAAACCAACCCTTTTTATTAAATCCACCCTTATTCTCCTATTTGAAACTTTTCTCGGGTGTTTTCTTTCTATTTTCAACTGTGCCTTATTCCTGAACTCAATTCTTGCTACTTTTTCTCAACTGAAGGCACTTTTCTTTTCGTTTTCTTCACTCAGCTAATGATTTTTCATTTTTTTTCTTTATTTCCCAACTAACCACCTTATTATTATTACTTTACCATAATATGGTCCATCTTCAACTTAGGCTTTTAGTCTGAGGTGAAGTACACAATATTTATTCCCAAACTAGGGCAAACAATTTGTAGCCACCCTCAACTTATGCTTTTAGCCTCAATAAAGGTTCACATGTTCATGGATAAACCAAGGCCAATATCAAGGTATTTCCTCACACAAGGTTAAGCTAGTAAGGTGTCAAGAAATAATGAGTAAATGAGAAGCTCAAAAATTTGGAACAAGGGATTCACTCACTCATTTGGTAGGCCATTTAGGCTAAAAGTAGGCCCACTAAAAGAACAAAGGCCTAAGATCCTTTCCAAATCAACAACCTCACCGAACCAGTCTTATTGTATTAAGGCAAGTTCTGAGTCAACACAAGATGCATGAATCAGGTAAACTAAGCTCACAATGCACATGACATTGCACCCACAATAAAGTATAGACTCACAGGTAATGCTTCAAGCTTCAACTTACCTTTACATTATCAAAACAAAGATCACCAGATCATCAAAATAGATGAATGCATCAATAATCACAATCTCAAAAATTTTGAGGGTACGTCATTTTTCAAATCATCAAAAAAGCATTTAAAGACTATGTATATTGCCAATAGATAACACTACTATGAACTTACTCATTATTAGACACTACACAAACATGCCAATTTAATAAAATATTACACAATCACAAGGAAACAAAATCATGGTAAGAGAACCTTGGGATCAAAAATAGGAGAAGTTATGGACTCAAGGTTACTCAGTCTTCACCTTAATCGATAACTTCCCACACCGCACCAAAATAGAATACTTTTTGTCGTCAAAGTAAAGACAAGAATGAAAACCAAACACGATAGTATGTACATATATATATATATATATATATGTATATATATATGTATATATACATATTAAAAACCAAAAACTAACATCTAAAATATAAGTAAGAACAATATCCAACATAAAAATATTTACACATATCCAAAACCAACATAATAAATATATTGTCTAACAACAAAACAAAGTATCTATAATGACAAAATAAGAACTGGCGTCAAAAGGAGTCAAACATCATGGTGCATCAAGCACCGGTCTCTTGTTGGTCTATAGGGTCCTGGGTCACTATTTCCTTCTTCGCAATCTGAGTCACAACTATACATAAACTACCCTCTCCACGTGAATGCAGCTGCTCTCGATCTCTCTATATGGCCACCAATATTATCAACTTGTGCACCACCTCCTCTAGTATCGGCTTCTCCATTGGGGCTGCTGGATCATCAGGTTGAGGACTCTTCTAGCTCACCTTTGGATCATATGTCTCAAAGGGCCTTTTTCCATGAGCATGTAGTGATCAACTAGCCAGTCAAACCCCTCTTCACTCACCAAGGCTGCTAACATCTACAATAGGTCAGCCTTAAACTTGGCCAACTCCTCAGTCATCGCGCTCATGTCAATAGACCCAGCGCCCTTAAGTCTCCACTAGACTCTCCCCTAGAAAGCATCTTTTCATGCATCGACTGCTCTCTGACACTCTTATCTACCAATGTAGGGGTGACTGACTTCATCCTCTTCTCCGAGTCCCTCACGGTCTATCTGACCTCAGGTCTAACTAGTGTTGTTAAATCCTGTAGCCTGGACTCCACCGTAGCTACCCTGTGTAATAGTGCTTGAAAAGCAACAACAGATATAGTAGAATCAACTTGTAATGTAGTTGTGCTGGTGCTGGAGTACTAGAGGATGGCATAGACTCAATCTTAACAGTAGGCGTAGGCTCTATAGAGGCTAGAGTACTGCCGATATCAACTGGTGGTGCACCGTAAGTTTGAGGCATTATCGAGAATAGCTCTATAACAGCTAGAGGAGCTAATCATGGTAAGACCATCGGGTTCTCATCAGCCTTAATTAGGCTAGGGTCCTTGGTGCATATGGCCTCTATGCACTAGTCTCGATAAGGGTCGATAGGAATACTCACTCCACTACACATACGATGAATCAAAATAGGAAATGGTAGTGAGATGTTTGTTTGGACAACTAACTCATAGATCTACTCCGAGATGATCCAGGCCAAGTCTATCTCATAACCAGCTAGAATGCTGGCTAATAAAATAGCTCGCTCCAAGATGATCACATTATCTATGAAAGTACGCTGGATACGCCAATGGATAATGGTCTACTAAAACTTGTCCCAAAAATAGATGTGGGCCTTCAGTATAGGGTCTACGTGGTTTATAACCAATGTCAGCTCAAAACCGTCCTCACAAATCTAGTTGGCAATCTACTGTAGAAGCTCTGTCCTTGCCCCAATGTCCTGCCAACTCACCACTTTCCTCATCTTGTCAATGCATCCATCATATCTTCGGTAGACTGAGTCAGTCTGTAAGTAGGCCCAAACTGGACCCATCGAATAGTATCCTCCAGGAACTCTCCTACCGTGGACTAGCACCACGAGTAATCTTGGTTACTCAATTGGCTTCTTATTTTTCGGTAACCCTCAATGGAGTGTAGCCAGATATGCCACATAAAACTCATGGTCTGTGTAAGGTGCATACTTGCCTAGTTGCTATGTGGTCCATCATAGGCCATGCTCATCTATATCTATATCCAAGCCTGGTAGCCAATCTAGGGCCGAGTAATTTAGTCTAGGCTCCTCATGAAATTATCGCATTGGCTTACCTTATCCCTTGGGCTCTAATACCTAGTCATATATATCCTTCATACCTGGGACACACTATCTACAGTCGGCTAGAGGCTTTGATTGCACTTCTTCCTGCTAAGTCTCGGAGGTGCTCTAAGATTCCAAATCTGACCCTTAGTGTGGGGGGGTCATCTGTGGTCCCGTCTCTAATACCATGTTGTTCCTCCTTGTCAGATTTGGAGGAACTACTGACTTCCATGAGGGTCTATGCTGTATGTGCCTGGCTCTAAGGTATATTAGATTTGGGGTCTATTCTGACCCTGTGAATTTCTAGCGACCCCTTAGATCTCTCAGCCTTAGAAGATTCATCAATCAACCTGCTTTGAAATGTCTAGATTGTTTGTTTGTATTTTAGAGGCATTATATCTGCAAAACAACCATATAACACATACATGTGAGCTTCAAGATGTTTGACTAATCAATGATCACAAAGCAAAGAACAAGAAACACACATATTTAAACATAGAAACAAAATGAAATAGAAGAAAAATCTCTGATGTAATTACATGTTTGCAGATACGAGTAGAGTTATGACTCGTAGGATGTCTCATGAGTCGTACACTAGCCTAGTAGTATAAAGATTTTTTACAAAAATGTAGTCCAAACTCAGATATGAGGGGTAGTTATGACTTGTAGAGGAGCCTATGAGTCATAGTCTGGCCTCATACCTATTTCCAAATATATTTTTAAGAACTCAGTCAGGATTATGAGACCCTTACTACTTGTCGTAATGGGTGTTACGAGTTATATGTAGGTCCCCTATGAGAAACATAAAGAAACCAAAGCTGACTAATGCTTGCTAGGATGGACCACTATGACTTATTGGAGGGCCTCATAGCTGAAACCAGAAGACAGCAGTAGTGTCTAACATTTTCACACAAGAAGCTCAAACAAGACAAACAAACTTAGGAATTGTCAATTAAAAGAGCAATATGATATATTTCACACACAAATAGTCTCAAAATGACATCAGAAAGTTAAACCAACCATTATCCCTAAGAATCAAAGTACATTCCTCAGCACGTTGATCAAAACCAAGGGCAATTTCATATCCAAACTCACACTTTGACCAACAAAACATTCCATTGAAATGTAAGAGCAAGTCAAACACTTTCAATCAAGCCCAATATGCTATGGCATATAAAACACACCCACACCTCCTAAATTTTAATTTGGAAGACAATTCTCACAATGGTAGTGCAACAATTAAACACTATTCTATGGACCAATAATTTTCACAATTATAACTACCTACTCAAGAATTTTAATTAAGGTTTGATTCAGAACTAAATATTTCAAAGCATACAAACCCTAGGTTTCATGTCTAGGTCTCCACATCACCATATGGGCATGAGTATTCATAGTTAAAATAAGCATATGATCATATAAAGAGTGCATTAAATTTAACCATAAAGCTTACCGATCGATAGAAGAAATTAACCAAGGCAATAAAGACTGAAAACCATGCTAAAATCCTTGAAAATAGTAACCACACCAGTATTCTTGATGGAAAATGATGTGGGTAGCTGGGATTTTAGTTGAAAAAGTGAATGGGGGAGAGGAATAGGGGATTTCCATTGATATTAGGGTTGGGGAAATGAATATTTGGGGTCAAATTTTATTTGACCCCTTTTAAATGAAACCGGGTCAACATTTTAAAAATAGTAGATCGGGAGTACGAGACCCCGACTACGAGTCGTAGGGTACACTATGACTCGTTTGTCTTGGTCTTGTACCAAACCCAACACTTGTGAAAATTTAAAATGCATACATAGTCACTATGAAACCCAATTACAACTCGTAAGAGAACCTACGAATCGTAAGGTTTGCTTGTAGTGTGTGTGCCAACTTCTGATACTTACTGTTTCCCTCTACAAGCATGACTATGAGTCATAGTGGTGACTACAACTCGTAGGCCTACTTGTAGAAGCTGCTCTAAGAGCTATTTTCTCACTTCTTCAGTTCTTTAATTTCCACCTAGAAATCAAGTCTCAAAAGCACAATAATCTTCAGAATATTACAAATGCATCAATGTCTTCCAACTTAAGACAAACAAACACCATAATACCTAAAATCTCAACAACCAAACATGGTTAAGACAGACAAACAATTATCAAAAATGCTTGGTTACCTCCCAAGAGGTGCCTTATTTTACATCGTTGGTAGACTTAGTTATCCTCCATTATCAATAATTATCAAGGGACTAAACCTCACTCCTCAATTCATCAGGGTGTTTCATGGATTGGCGGATATTGAACACGACCTATGCATCATTTACCATTAACTGAAGTTGACCCGAATCTATATCCACTAGGGCTCTTCTAGTGGCCAGAAATGGTTTTCCCAAGATAATAGGAATCTCGAAGTCAACCTCACAATCAAGGATCATAAAGTCCGCAAAAAGATGAATTTATCAACTTTAACAAGCACATCAAGAAGTATTCCCTACGTCTTTTTAATGGTTCGATTGACCATGAGCAACCGCATTCTTGTCGGGGTAGGAGTGACAAGACCAAACTTTTTGAATACAACAAAAGGCATTAGATTGATGCAAAATCCTCAATCACACAATGTTTTTACGAACTCAACATCACCAATGGTGCGAGGGATGGTGAAAGCATCGGGGTCCTCTCATTTTTGAACAAGGTATTTGGTCATAATCGCACTACATTGCTAGAGTTCCTATGAGTACTCTTGACTCAAGGTACATTTCTTTGTCACTAAATCCTTCATGTACTTGGCATACCCAGGCATCTTCCCAAAGCTTCTAAAAGTGGAATGTTGATAGATAGTTGCTTCAACATCGAGAGGAAGTATTTAAATTTATCCTTATCATCCTTTTTATTAAGACATTAAGGGAAAGAAGGAGGAGGCTTCGGAATTGACTTCAGTTTTTTGTGCTCCCTTACCTTTTTTCTTTGCATCACAACATTCTTCGGACCTTCTCCCTTAACGACAACTTCACCACCAAGAACCATCTCATTAACTTCAACCACAATTACCGGCATAAGGCAATCTATGGTGCTTTTGCCACTCCAAGTCATGATTGCCATTCAATGCCCTTTATTCTTAGGATTTTAAATTGTATTGCTTAGTAAGGTGTCCTTTTAGCGTTGGTTCAATTGTGAAGAAACTTGCCCAAATTGTTGTTCTAGTTGCTTAATCGCCACCGAGTAAGACTCTATTTTTTGGTTAATACTTAAGATATCTGCTTTCATACCCTTCAAGGTCTCATCTTGGTGATAAGATCTCTTCAACAACTTGTAAAACATCTCTTCTAGCCTACAAGTGCTTGGTACGACATTACGATTATGGGGTGTCCTATAAGGACCATTCCTATAACCATCACTTCTACCCCATTTAGCATCTAGCATCCTCTCTCTTTCATAGTAACCACCTCGGTTATCTTTATAAGAACCATTATGGTTGTAGTTCTGACCTTGATTCCCAGAACATTGCCTCCAATATTTTGAAGTGGACCCTTGAGGATTATTCCAAAAACCCGCCGCTTTATTACTCATGAAGCAAGCATCTTCATTAAAGAATGGATCTTCATAGATGCGAGTCTTAGGAGAATGGTGAATGATCGCTTTGACACTTGCTTGGTTTTGCTTCAAAACCAAGTCTACGCTTTTGCGAAGTTGGGCATGTTGCTCCATGATCTCTTCATTGACCTTTGCTTGCTCATTGTTGGTGTTGACTGCGCAAGAAGTCTTAATTGCATCTCACTCTTGTTCACCCTATGCTCTACTAGTTTTAACCACTTGCTTCATCCTTGTTGCTATCAATGCAAAAGGTTGGCCAAGAAACATGCCTACCATGATTCTGTCAGTGCAAGCTTGACTATTCTCATTAAGTGTATGATAGAAAATCTCAACCAAGGCATCATCAATAATCTTGTGATCGGGGACCATCCACAAATATTTGGTAAATCTCTTCCATATTGTGCTAGTAGAGTCACCCAGCAATTGCTCAAAGTTGTTTATTTAATCCTTGAGCTTCAACTTTTCAGATATTAGGAACTATCTTTCAAGGAATACTCTCTGAAGTTTTACCTGAATTGTTATGGTACCTGGAGGATGCTCGGACAACCACACAGTTGCATTCCCAGTTAGTGACAATGCAAACACTCTTAAACCAATGGCATCGAGAGAAAGCTTTTGTGTCCCTATGACACTCTTGCAAACAAACACCATATTGTGGAGATGACGGTGGAGATCCTATGATGGTAGCCCTGTGAATAATCCATGGTTTTGGGGCATTTGAAATAATCCACTCAACATCAAGAACTTAGAATCTGTTAGTAGTGGAGGCAACGTTATAGCACCGGTGACGTCCATGGCCATAAGGTTAAAATGGTATTAGTTTCATCCATAAGCATTTTCATTGAAGTTCCTAAGAAGTGGTTTGTTATTCCTTGGTGGTGGATTCTCCTTTCTTCCTATATCATCATTCATATTTATATCCTCCTCAACTGCGATATTCTCATACACTTGAGCCATTCTTCAAGAGAGTTGATGGATCTCCAAACTGATTAGAGCTAAGGGATTGGCTCCTTATGTTCGTCATACAACGTAGTACACCATGAAATTAAAATAAAACAAGAAAACAAAAACAAAAGTAAAATACAACAGAGTTTAGAAATTAACACTAGAACTAACTAGTAGTGAACTCAAGTGAAAACATAGTCGTATTCAGCAGCAACGATGCCATAATTTCTGATGATTTTCATGCTCTAATAAAAAAGCGATCGCTATCAGTAATTAACCTAAATGATGGGGGGGTTTGATTCAAGAACAAAGTAAAATAAACACTATACTATGATGTGGGAAAACATTAAATGTTAAGGACAACGTGGGTATTGTATTCCCCATGGTTTGTTGACTCAATTAACCTAGATAAAATAACTACAATTAGAGATTCATATGCAGGATGGTAACTTAGGTTCTTCCATCCCTCTTATGAAGGTAAAGGTCAAATTTCACTCTGGTAATTGGTTGACAAAAATGGAATGCCAACTAGCTATTACCTATTGTCCAGTCAAGCTCCCCTTGGTCAGGTTTGGTTGATTAGACGAGAAAACATCAATTGAATCTTGTCATCTATTTCTATTTTCCTATTTGTCATTACCTTGGTCAGGATTGTGATAGTAGGTGGGATTTGGTGTTGGTCACTTCCAATAATCATACCAAAGATAAATAAACAATACATGAAAAACCCAATCATAGAAATGCACTAACCTAGGTCATCTCAAGTCAAATAGCCATGGTTTCAAAAACCTCAAGTTGTTGGTGCTTAGCTACACATGGCTAAGGCTAAACCAAAAAAAATGCAAATAAAAGACATGATTGAGAATTTTACCCAAAGCAATGAAGATTGAAGACACCACAAGTTGCAAACCAAAAGCTTGATATATTGATAATAAGCACAAAGTAGGATTTGCAATCCCTAAAATTGGATATTCCAAGAGAAATTGATAAACTAAGCTAAAACCTAAAAGTTGCCTTGAGAGTATATTCAAAGATTATACTCTCTTCTAAATTTTGAATCTCTCTCAATGAAACCCTAACTTAAACTATTTATAGTGTTTACAAAATAACACTAAAAAATTATAGAAAAGAAAATTGGCAACTGGTACGCCTTGCAGGTATGACCCGTAGGATGACCTACGAGTCGTAATTGAGGTCTCATATCAGGTTCTTGGCATCTTGGACTTAACTGCTAAGACCCATTGGTACGATTCGTAGCTTGGGCTAAGTCTCATATGCTTCTCCTATAGTCTAGTTCTTCAATTCTTGATCTAATGTTTGGGCTCTCTGATTCGTGCTACGAGTACACCTATACGAGTCATAGTGAGACCTATGACTCTTAGGGTGGCCTCGTAGGGTTGACCTCCACTAGCTGATTTCTGTTTTTGTCTTCTTTGTTTCTTGCTACAATAGTACCCTATGACTCATAGCTTAAGGTATGATTTGTAAGTGAACTTGTATGTCCTATGCTTCAGCAAAATCTACAACTTTTCTCCAAAATAGTGCTAACCTAACTTTTGTGCAAGAACAACATAAAAATACATAAAAACCATAAAACATCACATTAAGAACTCACAAAATCCCTTGTTTTTGACATTAAATATGCTGTATTTTGACAGCACATCAATAGAACTGTCAGAATTCTATTCTGAGGTCATTTACTAGGACCTTACTTGTAAACTCATTTTGAGGGTATAACTTCTCGACTAATCTAGAAATTCACATAACTCCCAAATAACCCAACAAATAATCACCCCAATAGTCCTGTGGTCACCATCTACATGCTCAAGTCAACATAACAACAACAAAATCATAAAAACTACTCGGAGGGTCATTTTAGATTGCAAGAAAGGTAGAGAGATAGATTTTGAAAAATTGAAGGTAGAATATTATCGCTTCCATAAACTTGGTTATTATCGTTCCAAATGTCATAAAAGGCTGCCTAATGAGAAAGAAATTATAACACCTAAATTTTTGTTTTAAGCTAAGACCGAGTGATCTTTCATATGACATAGGATTTTAATTGATCATTCCTAATTGAGTACAGGTGTTAAAATTAGTTGCTCAGTTTTGAAATGGAATTGGAGATGATCTAAGGTCATACAAACCCTCTAGTATGAAGTTAAGCTAAAAACATTCTTAGCATATTATTTTTAATGTAAGATTTTATAACGATTGGTGAACCAATGACTTGTAGGTTGTATATGCGTGCTACGATCAATTACAAAGTATTTAAATTATATTAGGTGTAATGTAGAGTCATAAGGGATCTTTTACATCAAGTTAAGTCCAAAGAACTTATAGCAACTAAGTTCATATGAGTCAATAGAAGGGTCAACTTTAAAGGACCATATCTCCTAAAGTATAACGATTTAGATGAGACATAATATATCAAATCATAGATATTTGAATTATCTTTCCATCGCATCTAATTTTTACCTTAATTAGAGTCCTAAGTAGAAAGTTATGTCCATTTTAGTGAAGGGGTGTACCATCTAATGGTCTGCGATAGCTCCGCATTGCAGACTAATGTGAAACCTTACTGCATAAGCTCATGATGGTGTTTTCTTTTTATTTTAGGGTAATTTCATCCTTAGACCTTCGGGAGCCTATGTAAGGTCACAAAACACATAAAATATTAGTTTTTATAATCAAAACACTCTTCTTTCACTCCTAAACATAAACGCCCAAGAATTATCAAGAAAGTCATCAAGTTAGGTTTAACTTTCAAGATTCATCCTCAAGGAAAGTTATTCTTTATAAATTTTAATCTACCCAACCCAAATTTATTTATCTATTCATTAATATCTAATAGAATCGTACATCATAACCTAGGATTTCAAGATAACGAATTCAAGAATCCCAAGCAAGGATTTTTTAACTCTTCTTCTTCAAGAATTATGGTTTTTCATCAAGAACTCCAAAAAGTCTAAGTCAAGAATTCAAGAATCAAAGAGAATTCATTCAACCCATGTCCTTCCAAGTACTTTTGCTTTAAAAGAACTACGAAGATTGAGGATTTTTTTCAAGAAAGAAAGTATTCATTAAACTTAGATGGTAATATCATTTTTTTAGGTATGTAAGGCTAAACTTAAAGCATAGAATTATTCTCCAATGTGTCCCATAGATGGTCTTAGATGAGAGTTGAGAGTTTTGAGTCTACACACATAATTCTTGAAGTAGTATCTTGATTAAATTCTTGAATTAAGTTTCAATGGTGTTAATGAGTTTCTCATATACAATAATATATCGAGAATGTTCTTGAAATTATGTACTCATTTGGATGTATATTCATGCCCTCATTCACATGAACCTTTCTTTGAGGTCTATGATTTCTTTTATATAGTATTCTGAAAGACTGGGATTTGATAGTCTACTGAGCATATTAATCCCGATGATTTCTTTTAGCATATTTTTACTAAGTTTCATGAATATAACTATTGAGCATGAGAAATAATTTGAGAGAGTGTTTTGCTGTTATGCAAAGATTATTTTTAAAGCATGTGTTTTTCTAAGGGAACACTTGACATTAATAAGTTTTGATTTAATTGAGAATCGAGTCCAATGATATTTTGAGTACATATGACAATGTAAATATACTTTTTCATAATAATTTCATTGATATATGATGTTGATATATGATATGAATCTTAATGAAGTTTGATTTGATAGATAAGTTGTGCATATTTTTGTCTTCGGAGCATTATTGAGCATCGACTTGGGTGAGGAGTGTCAACCCAGAACTGTATTTATAGTGTACGATAGTCTTGCGGCACGTTCGGCCACTCTTGTCCCAAAAGTTGGAAATTCTGCTTGGATCCAAGTGAGAGAGAGATAGCGATACTACCTCCTTTACCATGGCAAGTTTAGAATGGGTGTGGCAACGATGGTAATTCGTTGTGCGCCACGTAACTCAAAGGTAGTGAGATAGGATAGATGTCAGTCAAGAAAACCTCCCAAGCAACATTGATTTAGTATGAGATTTCTAATGGAGTTTTTCTTTTCATTCCAAATGTATATCACAAAGAGCCTGATTTACTTTAAACTTGCATGTTTTATGGAATTGAGATGAGTTGAATCTCTTGATGTTGAGATGATGTTATTGCAATATTACCCTACTTGTTTTAGTTTCATTCAGCTATTTTACACACCAATACCTTCTATATACTGATTTCACTCAGGCGCTAATTGTTTCATAATGTAGATTCATGGGATTGAGATCATCAGTAGGCGCTTCATTGAGGATCTTTGGACATTCAGCGTATTTGTAAGCCTCCCTTACTTTGAAGGTTTCATATATTATTTTCATCTTGCTTTAGAGTTACATGCTTATTAGCTTTATTTCAATTGAGGTAGATATGGGTTTATCATTGGCACCACCTAATACTGATAGAGGTTTCATAGACTAGAGTTGGATTGTTGATTGATTAGATTGTGAGCGATTTTTTCCCACTAGCATTTCATGATAACACTACTTTGAGATTAGAGGATGATGCACCCATTTATTGTCTTTTGTTCTTCCACTAATTAGTAGAATGTATGAATGAATGAATATGATGAGGCCAAGTGGTTTGCTTGGGGACAACAATAGTGTTTGAGTTCCAGTTATGTCTAGAGTACCCTTATGAGGCATGACAAACTTAGTATCAATGCACGAGTTCAATTGTCCTAGAGAGTCTATGAAGTCATGTCTAGTAGAGTCTTTTTTAGTCTATATTGTTGACCACACTTTGTAATTAGGAGCCTATAGGACAGTAGGAATTGTCCCACTTCTTTCTTATTCCAAATTCGTGTGACAAAGTTAAACTCTACGAAATCTCTTTTCTGATTCGTGCGCTGCTTTTTACTATGTGTCATCCACGAGGTGCCAAAGATAGTAATGTTACTTTTACAGATGAGATTCTCTATGGTAAAGTAATTATAATGCATACAGAAACTGCCCTAGGCTTGAGAGAAACTAACTTGTGTGCTAAGTTGAGTGACTAGAAAGAGTGCACTATTACTCATATGAATCATGCATTTGAGTTAGCTCTATATGTACCCAAACCCTCTTTTTCAAGACTTGCTTCCGACGTAACCCATGAGAGAGGAACTTATGTCTCTAAAGAGTTTAATTTTACCATATAAGAGTGAGATATGAGTTCTTATAAACCCTGAGTAAAATTGAATCATCCCATAACTAGAAGGATGATGATGGAATGAAAGGGATGAGATAGTAAGAGTGTTGGCTAATTAAGGCTTGTAGTTACAGTTATGTACCTATTAGTTAAGTAATGAGACAACACTTAGATTGCCATAGGATTGATGAAAAAGTAATGATTACACCGTGACTGTTATGATGAGGCATAGAGAGAGAGAGTTAGTATCAAGATGTGGTAGAGCATGCTCAAACTAGAAGGAAGTTTTTGCTGATGTCTTGTGGCATTCATACTATTGAGGGTGAAACATAGATGTTGAGTAGGGGAAACAAAGTACCTTTGAATTGGTAGATCAAAACTAGGCTTATGAATTTTAAGTTAGAGTTCATGAGATTCATTGAGTTATGAGCCTTAGTCAGATAAGGAGATATGATTGAATAGGTGAGTAGTACTGAGTTATGATAAAGGGATATGTTGATTAAATTCTTGCTATCAGATTACAGTGGGATTATGCTTCCTAAATTTTAACCTAGTAGTTTTAAGTAAGCATTAGAGAGGTATGTTATAGATTCACATGTTAGTACTAGACCCTAAGCTTGAATTTTGAGTAGCAGTGTTAAAGAAGAGAGTGCATCATGAGAGTGATAGCCTTAGTTGGATGATTTGCTTTGACAGGCTTGACATAGTGTATATTCGAGAATAAGGTGTTGATTTGTGAGGAATACAATGCTATGGGTAGGTAAAAGTGCCCCTTACATAAGATGAGTGAGACGAGGATAACCCAATCGATAAGAAGATGCTTGAGATATATACCCATGATTGTGTATAGAAGTTTGAAGCTCTAAGTTATGACTACTATAAGAATCTAGATAGTATATTCAAGTCGTCGATGTGGAATAGGATGATGTAAATAATCTTTGTTGTCACAAGTTTCTACGTTGATTTCGGGCTTATGGTTAGACGATGGCGAGTTTTCCATGATAGTCTATGTCTTATACAAATGAGTTTACAGGAGCATAAAATTTGAGTGTTAGCGGGCAAAAGGAGAGGTTAGATTGTAAGAGTTGTGGGAGGTGGCTATGTAAGTATTAAGAATAGTAAATTTAGAGAGATTTCCATAGATAGATGAAGGAGCTAAGAATGATATCGTTGAAAAGAGTCCGACTGGCTAGTTATATGTATGTGACTATAGCATAACATAAGAGTTTAAGATATTCTTGTGGGTAGTGATTCCTTGACTAAGTAGAGGTATATGCTTACAGACTAGTAGAGAAAATTGCTTCCCAAATTTAGAGAGAGGACTTTGGGAGCTAAGAGGGAGATGATGAAGTGGTAAACCAGAGCAGATCTTGAGTTTTTGATAGCGATGGGCTGATCAAGATGAGACATCAATCCTTTTCCATCTCATACAATCTTTATCCTCTAGTTGAAATGATACTTTATTCCTTTCTTATGTATGACTGCCATGCCTATGGCCTAGTCCCATGCACATCATATTGATTCTCATTCATGTTGAGTTTTGAGGATGAGAAGCAATGAATTAATTCATAAATCTTGACCTTATTCCATGGATCTAAGAGTTTTTAGCCCTATGTTGAATGAAATATGACTTGAGTTTCACATTATATATAGTTTTATGGGCTCAGAGTAATTCTTAATAGAAGAGGGAGCTAGTACTTCATTATGAATGTCCTCAGATAAGATTTTTGTTTAATGAATCATGCTAATGATCTCTACCCTAAGCCCTTTGAGTTATCCAGCTTTCAAGTCTTGATAGAAGTATTGACTATAGTAAGGGAGTGATGGTTGATGAGAGAGTTAGAGTTCTTGATAATAATGCCATCTTAGATATGCACTGACCTTCGGTTCATTATGTCATTTTTGTGGCCATATGTAGAATATCAAGCTTTAGATGTACAATCATGCTTATCGTACATGAGAAGTAGAAGTTAGGGTTTCATCAAAGGTAGAGATGATAAGTTCCTCTAGGTCCAAATAGTGTGCTGAAAGTAGTAGACTGAGAGTAAGGGTAGATGAACAGGAGTAAATGTAGCATTATTGTGATATTAATGTTGAACTTGTGTCATATAGGGATAGAGATAGAGAGAGGGAGATAGGTTAGACCCTATGATGTGCAATAGATAGGTAAGACTATGTTGGTGTGACATTGAGTGAGAGTTCATTGAATGGTGGAGGTAGAAGTAACACGTAGGCTTGAAAATTCTAAGAAATGGGTTAAATGGTAAGAGCGATAGTCTTGAATGGGTGGATGTTACTATATGAGTGATTGTAGAAGGCTATCAATAACTTTTGATTGAGTGTTTCTGGTAGATGGTTAGAGTAGTGAGAAAAAGTACCATTCTCTAAGTGAAAGTCCCCACAGAAGTTTACAGTTGAGTATTGAGGATTAGCTTTGTATGAATATGATCATCTCATGAATAGCATCTTGAGGCTTAGACATAGGCTTGAATTGAAGAGGAGGAGGTGGTTAGATGAAAATTTCAATAAGAGCTATAAGTTTAAGTTGATGGAGTAGATTGCCATGAAAGGGAGTACAATTGATGTGGGGAGTTGAGCTCGAGAGTGTCCATAGAATATTGCATATCACAATGGTCCCATTCTCAATTAGAATCGGTGACTTCCTTCTAAAGTATGAAAAATTGTTCGAAGAGGTGTTTAAATGATTCAAATTGATTGATTTTTGATGTTCCATTTTTGCCTGATGATGAGAATGTTGGAGATAATTTCCTTACTCTTGATTTAAATTGAGTTGTCCATTTTTGAGTTGATATGGCTATTCCTGAGTCTTAATAGAGATTGTTAAGATTGATAAGGTGTTGAAGTTTGGTTGATTTAGTAAGAACTTAGAGGAGCTTTGATTGTTAGTCGTTCTTTGAGGTCCTTTCTTACTCATCACTCAAGGACGAATGATCCTTAGGGAGAGATAATGTAACACCCAGATAATTTTTTATGCTATGACTGAGTCATCCTTCATATGATATAGGATTTTAATTGATGATTGCTAATTCATTACAGTTGTTAAAGTTAATTTCTTAGTTTGAAAATAGAATTGGAGATGATCTAAGGTCATATGAACCCTCTAGTATGAAGTTAAGATTAAAACTTTCTTAGCATTTGAGTTTCAATGTAAGATTTTATAAAGGTTAGGTGAACCAATGACTTATAGGTTGTATTTAAATTCTAGGATCAATTCCTAAGTAATTAAATTATTTTAGATGTAATTTATAGTCATAAGGGATCGGTTGATATTTTCTGTGTTTGTTCGACTTGTCTCTTTTACATCAAGTTAAGCCTAAAGAATTTCTAGCAACTAAGTTTTCGTATGAGTCAATAAAACGGTCAACTTCAAATGACAATATCTCCAAAAGTATGACAACATGACCCATTATATATCAAATTGAATATATTTGAACTAGCTTTCCAACGAATCTAATTTTGCCTTAATCAGAGTCTAAAGTAGACAATTATGACCATTTTAGTGCAGGGGTGCAGAGCTGTCTGAAGGTCTATGATAGCTCCACGTCACGGACCTAACGCAGACCCTTACTGGATAAGCTAATGATTTTTTTTTATTTTGAGGATAATTTTATCCTAAAACCATTAGAAGTCTATTTAAGTCCCAAAACACATAAAATGCCAGTTTTCATTATCAAAAACCTCTTCCTTTACTCCTAAACATTAACGCTCAAGAATTATCAAGAAAGTCATCAAGTTAGGGTTAGCGTTCAAGATGCATCCTCAAGAAAAGTTATTCTTCATAAATCTCAATCTACCCAACCTAAAGTTTTTTATCTATTCATGAATCTCTAATAGAGTCTTACATCATAACCTTGGATTTCAATATAACGAATTCAAGAATCCTAAGAAAGAATTTGTTGACTCTTCTTTTTTTTTTTAAGAATTATGGTTCTTCATCAATAACTCTAAAAAGTTTAAGTCAAGAATTCAATAATCAAAGAGTCAACCCATGTCCTTCTAAGTTATTTCACTTTAAAAAAACTATGAAGATTGATGATTTTCTCTAAGAAAATGAGTATTCATCAAATTTCGATGGTAATATCAACTTTTCGAATATGTATGGCTAACTTAAAGCATACGATTGTTCTCCCATGTGTCCCATAAATGGTCGTAGATGAGAGTTGATAGTTCTTGAGTCTACACCCATGATTCTTAAAGTATTATCTAGATTAAATTCTTGAATTAAGTTTCTATAGTATTAATGAGTTTCTCACAGACAATAATATCTTTAGAATGTTATTGAAATTCAGTATTCCTTTAGATGTATGTTCATGCCTTAATTCACATAAATACTTCTTTGAGGTCTATGATTTTTTTATATAGTATTACGAAAGACTTCGATTTAACAATCATATTGAGCATATTAACCCTGATGATTTCTTTTAGAATAATTATACTGAGTTTTATGAATATAATGGTTGAGCACAAATAATGATGTGAGAGAGAGTCTTTGTGTTATGCAAAGATTATCTTTAAAGCATGAGTTTTTCCAAGGAAACACTTGACATGTTAATGACTTTTGATTGAATTGAGCATCGATTGCAAATGATATTTCTAGTACATATTGATGATAATGTAAATATACTTTTTCATAATAATTTCATAGATATATGATGGTGATAGATGATATTATTCTTAAAGAAGATTGGTTTGATACATAAGTTATGCATGTTTTAGTCTTGGGAGAACTATTGAGCAACGAGTTGGGTGAGGAGTGTCACCCCAAAACTGCATTAGCTAGCGTAGGATAGTCGTATAGATGTTATGATGACTCTTGTTCCAAAAGTTGGACAATTTTCTTTGGATCCAAGGGATAGAGAGATAACGATACTACATCCTTTATTGTGGCAAGTGTAGGATGGGCGTGAAAATAAGGCTAATTCGTTGTGCAACACGTAACTTAAAAGTTGTTGGATAGGATAGATGTCAGTTAAGAGAAACTCCCTAGAAACTTTTATTGAGCATTAGATTTCTAATGGAGTATTTCTTTTCTTTCCAAATGTACATTATAAAGAGCCTGATTTACTTTAAACTTGCATGTTTTACTAAATTTAGATGAGTTGAGTCTTCTGATGTCGAGTTGATGTTATTGCTTTATTATTCTAACTGTTTCTATTTTATTCAACTATTTTACATTCCAAAACATTTCACATACAGACACCACTCTTACGCTGCTCATTTCATGATGCAAATTCATGGGATCAAGATCATCAACAGGTGCTTCATTGAGGATCTTCGGACGTTCAGTGGATTGGAGATCCTCCCTTACATCAAAGGATTCATATGTAATTTTCATCTTGCTTTAGAGTTAGATGCTTATTAGCTTTATTTTGATTGAAGTAACCATGGGTCTGTCATTGACACCACCTGCTAGTGATCAAGGATTCATAGACTAGAGTCGGATTGTTGATTGATAAGATTGTGAGATAGTTCTTCCTACTAGCCTTTCATTATAATACTATTTTTAGATTAGAGGATGATGTGCCAATTTAATATCGTTTGTTGTTCTACTAATTAGTAGAATATATGAATGAATGAATAAATGAATGTGTGTCACGACCCAAAATTAAAGCGTGATGGCACTCGTCTTATTCCACCAAAACAAATCAGCCTACAACCCAACTATAGCATTAAAAATGCAGAATTTTAATAAAAATTAAAGTTCAATTATGAATAATAAGTCAACTTAATGAAAATTCCCTAAAACCTGGTTACCAGGTACACAAGCTTCTAATATATTACAATGGATTCGAAAGAAATCACAAGTGTCAAATAATATTGTCTCTAGAATAGAACAAAATCATAAGTAGGAGTATGAAGTCAGCAGGGATGGCAAACAAATACCTCTCACAATCTCCACAGAAAGCCTCAGGCAAGAAAGAGTGGAGAGTATCACGACAATCCAGGCTCGCAAATTCTAAAACTGTTGTAGCAAGGGGGATGAGTACCAAACACATTATACTCAGCAAGTGAACTAATAAACACAATATTAAGCAATATAGAATACTGTTACCCCAGCACTCCAACCAAAACCCCCACAACTACAACCTAGGTCATAACCTTCACAATTACACCAGCCAAAAATGCTATGATCAAAACCTATGATAGTATCATCCTCATTTATTCCACTTTTAAGTCATAGGGGAAAATTCTATAATTTATCAAGTTCTCGCTAATTCATCAAGTGTCATCAAATCAATACCAAGCAATCATTTAAGGACATAAACAAGTAAATGAAATAATGAATAATCAATCTCAATAGCACTCCATATAATCATAACAAGCTAGAGCATTATGGCATAAAGATGAATGCCATGTTATGTAATGCAACACAATACAATGACACAAAGAATGATGCATGTGTGTCCTATGATACACATCCGCTGATCATAAACATGCCTCAGTCAGAACCCATGGGGGCCACACATGAACCATGTATCCGCCAGAACCATTTCCCTTTGGTAATTCACATTTATTTTCTAGTCAGAACCATTTCCCTTCGACATCTCATTTCTTTTCTTTTTCACTAGCCGGAACCATTTCCCTTTGGCTTTTCATTTCTTTTCTTGGATCATCCAACAAACACATAGTAAATGTACAGTAATCATATTCATGGAAATAAAATATGCAAGATGCCCATAAAAATTCATATATCTCAAAATCAAGAATGGGTAGCTAAATACCATAAATGTTGCTATACGCTCAATCTCAATACCATCACAACCTTAAAAATATTCACATCTAAAAGTAAGTGTCACTTTGATATTAATAACAACTAATCACTATTTTGCACATAATAGACCTCCCTCATTAATTCACAAGTCAAATATCATCATAGCATACCACCCAATTTGAAATATTTCAATCAAAGCTTGTATAAATCATTCTCAACACCTCACACAAGAAGTACAAGATTCTATATACTTAACAAAGATTAAGAAATCCACTTGCATTATATAAAGTCTCGAATCAAATCAATTCTGAAGTTTTTCCCCTTTCTATGACACTCCAGTTCACCAAAATCTATTCAAATATAGCATCATAATTATATAATGAATCTAACGATACTAAAATCAATTAATTCGATGAACAGGGTAAAATGATCCAAATATTTTGTTGCCAAACAATATCATTGGAATCTGAAAATTTATATATAAAATGTTTCCCAAGTGATAATGAACTCAATGGCGAAAACCATTTTAAAAATGGAGCTAATATGAGGAAGAGATCGCTTGTTAAAGCTTTTGAAATACATTAAAAATGCAGCAGCAAGATGTGTAGATTTTACTCGAATGAAGCAAAAAATTCAATTTCTGAAGTTCCAAGTGCGTTCTCCTCAGAAATATATGCAATTTAGCCCTTTGGATGGCTCAAATCCGATCAAAATTAAAAGAGAAATCGTTGGTTAAAGTTTGGAGAAAGTTTATGATCTTATCCTCTCTTTCTTGGAGAAAATCCCCAATTTTTATAATTCTTTTAAAGCGAAAGAACTTGGAAGGACATTTATTGAAAGGATTATCTTTGATTCTTGAAATATTGACTTAAACTCTTCAGAGTTCTTGATGAAGAATCATAATTCTTGAAGAAGAAGAGTTAAGAAATCCTCTCATGGGATTCTTGAATTTGTTTTCTTGAAACCCTAGGTTATAATTTAAAATCCTATTAGAACTTCATAAATAGATTAAGAAATTCTAGTTGGGTAGATTGAAATTCATGAAGAATAACTTACCTTAAGAAGGAATCTTAGAAGCTAATCCTAACTTGATAATTTTCTTGCTGATTCTTAAGGGTTTATGTTTAGGAGAGAAGGGAGAGGGTTTTAATCATGAAAACTAATATTTTATATGTTTTGGTGACTATAAATAGAACCCTAAAGGTTTTAGGATAAAAATACCCTCTTTGACTCATGTAGTGAGGGTCCGCGACGTACTCCCGGCGCGGATTTTCGGACAGCTCTACACCTTTCCAGTAAAATGGTCATAACTTTTTTCTCCGAACTCCGATTAATGAAAAATTAGATGCGTTAAGAATCTAATTCGAATATCTTTGATTTGATATGTTAAAGTTCATCTAACTCATTATACTTTTTGATATATGGTCATTTGAAGTTGATCCTTCTATCGAGTCATATGAAAACTTAATTACTAGAAATTCTTTGAACTTGGCTTGATGTAAAAGATCCTTTATGACTTTAAATCACACCTAATATACTTTAAATACTTAGTAATTGATCCTAGCACGTATATACAACTTACAAGTCATTGGTTCATCTAAATTTTATAAAATCATACATTAGAACTACGACCTCATATCAACTCCAATTCTATTCTTATACTAAGAAATTGACTTTAATATCTACGCTCAATTAAGAATCCTCAATTAAAATCCTCTATCATGTGAAGGATGACTCGATCTTAGCTTAAAAAAAACTAGGATGTTACATTATCTCACCCTTGAGCTCATTCATCCTCGAATGATGAGTAAAGGTGGATATCAAGGCACAAATAGACTCAGAATTCATCTTCACACTCCCATTAGGCAATCAAACTTTCGACTCCTCATCACTATCCACAGTTCCTATTTAGACTCAAGAATAGACAACCCATTCAAGAAAAGATAATAAATTTAGTTAAGAGTAAGGACATTACCTTCAACATTCTCATTGTTAGGCACGAATAACAATCTAGACCCCTTTCAGTACTCAATCAACAAATCTAGATAGTCACATGTCAGTCAGAGTAGACAAATCAGTTTCAATCAAGAGTAAAGATACTTTAAGATATTTTCACTATCAAGCATGAATGGAACGTTACAACATAGTCAATTCTAATCATTTGAACACCTTAACAATCAACATTTCAAACTCAGGAAGGAAGCCATCAATTCTAATGGGGAATGGGACCATCAATACATAATACTCTGTATATAATGTTCAAGCTTTGCACCTCATCTCAATTGTACTTCATTTCATGGAACTCTACTCCATTAACTTAAGTTTATAGCTCTTACTCAAATTCCTATCTAACCATCTCCTCCTCTTCCATTCAAGCCTACTTCTAAGCCTCAAGAATTCCTTAGATGATCATACGCATACAAAATAAATCCCCAATACTCAACTCTAATCTTCCACAGGGACTTTCATTAAAAGATCACTAGTCCTCTTTACAACCTCATTCCTCTTCCTCAAACCCTTATTATGAAGTCTTCACTATTCTATCATCAATATTCACATAATAATGATCCCGAATTCAAGCCTATCACACTAACCACTACAACTATATTTTAGAATTTTCAAGCCCACTTAGCACTTGTAGCTCCAGTATTCAATGAGTTCTCAATCAAAGTCACACCAACATACTTTTACCTATCTACTGTTCATCACAAGGTTTGACCTCCCTCCTTCTTATCTCTATTCCTATATGACACATGTTTAACATAAATAGAATAATAAGGATACACTTACTCACTATTCATCTACCCTCATCCTCAATCTACTACTCTAAACATCACAATTTGAACCTGGAGGAACTCATCCTCAATCTACTACTCTAAACACCACAATTTGAACCTGGAGGAACTCATTAATTTTCCCCTTTTGCAGAACCTCAAACTACTATCTCTCCATGCAAAATAAGCAAGATTATACCTCTGAAACTTGATAATTTACATCCTACCATGCATAATGGAATAACAATCCAAAGGTCAGTGCATGCGTAAGATGACATCGAAATCAAAAACTCTTACTCTCTCTCATCTACCTTCACCTCTCTACTATCATTAATATTTCTATCAAGGCTGGGAAGCTGGATTACTTAAAGAGCTTGGAAAGAAAGATGATTAGCACTATTTAATAGAGAAATCTTATCTAAGAACATTCATAGATTATAATTTCTCTCATCTATCAAGTCTCATTCTGTGTTAACAGAACTATGCATATTGTAAAACTCAAGTTACATCACATTCAACATGGGACTGAAACTCTTGGATTCATGGGGGTAAGATCAAGATTAATGAATGGATTCATCAATTCTCATCCTCAAAACTTAGCATGATTTGGAGACAAGATAATGTGCATGGGACTAAGCCGTAGGTACAAACAGTCCTACACCCGAAGGGAATGGATTGTTACCTCAACTGAAATATAAGGACTATATGAGGAGAAAAGAATTGATATCTCATTTTGGTCAGCCTATCACAATCCAAAAACTCATGATTTATTTTGATTCTTCACATCATCATCTCTCCCTTAGCTCTCAAGGTCCTCTCTCTAAATTTGTGAATCGATTTTCTCTACTAGGCTACACGCATATACCTTCACACGGTCAAGGAATCATTATCCACAAGAATATGCATCTTAAACCATTTTGTTATTATATAGTCACATATATAGAACTAGCCATTAAGACTCCTTTTAATATATCACTCTTAGCTTCTTTATGTCTCTATCGAACTCTCTCTTTCTCTCTCTCTCTCTCTCTCTTTATTGCTCTTAGTGGCGTACATGATCACTTTCTATAATTATTACACTCTAACATCTCTTTTTTTGTGCATGCTAATGCTCAACCACTCTGCTCTTATAAACTTATTTGTATAAGACTTAGACTATTATGGAGAACTAATCATCATCTATTCATATGCCCCAATAGCTTAGCTTCTTGTGACGACAAGGATTACTTACACTATCCTACTCCACATCAACAACTCAGATACAATATTTGAATTCTCATAATAGTCATAACTTAGAACCTCACCCATTAATGTCGTGAGCCTCTTCTTTTTCCTAGTGCTTCTCCCTTAATTTAATATATCCATCTAAGGGGGTACTTCTACTCTACTCCTAGCACCATACTCCTTGACAACCAACATATTAATTATTAAACACGCACTACAACAAGACTCTTAGGTCAAATCTCCAACAAGGACTATCACTATCATTATGATATCTCCTCTTTAACAGTACTCCTAAAAAATTCAAGCTTAGGGTCTAGCACTAACATGTGCATACACCACATACCTCTCTAATGCAAACTTGCAATTACTATGTAAAAATTTAGGGAACATAATGCTACTAAAATATTAGAGCGAGTAATCAATCAACATATTCCCTCTTCACAATTCATGTACAACTCACCCATTCACTATAGCTCCTTATCTGGTTAAGCTCACAACTCTACGAATCTTATGAACTCTCACGTACAATCATAAATCTAATTTTGATTAATAGCATAAAAAGCACTCTTTTCCCTTTTTTAAGACCTATACTTCACCCTCAATAGTATGAATATTACAACACATCAACATGCACTTCCTTCTAGTTTGTGGCATGCTCTAACACATTCTGACACTAACTCTGTCTATATATATACCTCATCTCGTCATGGTAATCATAGGATACTTTTGACTTTTTCATCACGCTTATGGCCATCGACTTATCCTTTCACTAGTTACCTAATGGATTGTCACGACCCAACCCAGGGGCCGTGAATGGTGCCGATAGGACACCGAGAGAAACGCTTATACTAAATCTCCACTTACGACAGCTAAGGGATTTCACAAAAAATTCGACAGAGTTTTCTCTATTTTCTAACCAACCCACTTGCAAACAGCCAACCCAACAGTACCAGATATTGTCATAAGAACAGATGTACATACACATATGCGAGCCAACCAGGTCACCGCTGCGGCAGAGCCGCCCAACAAATATATCATACAAACGAGATCAGACCAACGTAAATTCCCACACCCACATGTATCCACAGACCTCTATGTACAGAAATCG
>JAOTQJ010022182.1:0-16766 GCA_025642045.1 Solanum sejunctum | reverse complement strand
TTTTTAAACATAGGGGTTAAGCTGCGTACATACGACTCCCCCCTCACCTCGCAATGAGCGGGAGCCTTTTGAGGCACTGGGATGTGTTGTTGTTGTTGTTGTAAAAATACTTTTAACAATAATAACTTTAGCATTAAATTATTCAAAATTATAAATACTCTCATCCCATTTATATTATCCTATTGTTAAAATAATTAAGATATGAGAAAATTCATTCATGATATTAAAATAAATAACTAAGAAAAGTCCCATAAAATTATACAATTATATCATATTTTAGTGCTACATAATTCTTCCTAGTAAATAATATTTTTATAAATTTATTTTCAATTCAATTTTGGTTAGAACATTTAAGGATAAGGACTATATATATAATTAAGAAAATAAGCAAACATCAGTGAAACAAAAGTGTTTGCATATGCATCAGTCATCAAAATTTTAGGAATTGTATTTTTATTGTATTAACAATTAACTTATGTTATTATTGGCTTAAGGATCTACCAAAAAATAATTAAGTCTTTGTATATTTTTTTCTTTTCAAACATTTTCGTTGGGTTTAGTATTAATTTTATTTTCTATTGATTTTAAATTAAATATTAAAACTTAAATATTTTTTTTTAAGAATTTAAAAATTAAATAACGTGGGAAGTTGGTATTGAGTGTTAGAAAATTTTTTATTTTCTTTTCATTATTTTTAATGTTCAGTTTATATAAAGATAGTTAACCATTTTTAAAAAAAAGTTAAATTTTAATGTTTAATTAACTATTCTCAGAATTTAATATATTTAGTTAATAATATGTGCTATCCATATTCAAATAATTGAACAAGCCAACTTCTATATTGCACATTTACTTATTCTAACCTTTTATTTTGTTTTAATTAACACAAAAGTGGGAAGTTAATAACTAACTTATCTATTAATTCATTTTTCAAAACCATAAATTGATTTTTTAAAATTTTAACTTTTTGAATAGTGATTGTTTTTTTAATCAATTCAAACTTCTTCAATTTGTTTAGATAGTAGAACTGAAATGAGAAATTTTAAAACTCCCCAATTTTATTTGGATACACAGTTTTAAAATAAAGGCCGAAATTAAGTCATTAAGTCTTTTTTTTCTTTTTTAATCTTTTCATTTTTAGATTAATTTTAAAATAAAATAAATTAAATTTGATTAGATAAGTGTGAGTTGCATAAGCTTCACTTAAGGTAGGAGTTTGGATGGTAGGAGTTTGAAGAGAAAATCCAGTGAAAGTGATTCTAAATAATATTATTTTTCTGATGCTTCTATTTTTTTTTAATAAATATGTAAATGATTTCTGTTTTAGTTTAATAGTTTAATAAATATAATAACCCTTTTTTTAGAAAAAAAATTGTAAACATGCATTGATGTAAGGGTGCATGTCTTTAAGATTCTATCATAGAGAGATAATATGCGGTTAGAAATTATTTTTTATTAGTTTTTGATATGCAGTTTAGTAGGAGTATATAATATCTACACTATTTTTTAATGATATTTTTATGAATCTTTACAGAAAAATTAGAAAAACATTTATGAGTCTTTACAGAAAAGATAGACAAACATAAATAATATGTGTTAACATATCTTAGGTTCCACAACGATACTTCTTAAAGGCCATGAAATATAAGGAGTAAAATTCTATAACAAAATACAAACTTACATAATTTATATAATTTTTTCAATTCAAGCCAAATTCTATGTTGATCTATTGTGACTTCTTTGATAACCTCAATTTCATTAGACTATCAAAAGACATAAGAATTTTAGTAAAATTATGATACGAGCAGAGAGTATAAAATTATCAAGTTACTTTGCAATATCATTTTTTGGAAAAACACACACACAAAAAAATTATAAAATGTCAATTCAATCATAATATATACCACATATTTACGCACATTAAATTTTAAAAACGATCAAATCAAAATATATTTTAATCATTTAAAGCAAGTAACTAAAAAATATCACCCATTTCAATGACAAATCAGAAAGAGAAAGACTTCTAGTAAATCAAATACATATATGTTGAGTTAATTATTAAACAATTACAGTACCTTATTGAGTTCAAATTTTTAAATTTAAAATAATTAAAAATTTGAGAATATCTATGTTCAAGAAATGATTTATTCATTTAAAAATATCAAAAAATTTTATTGAAAAATTATATTTTAAAAATATTTTAAAATTTTAAAATTATTTGTACTTTTTAAAGAGTATATTGAGTTTGCAATTTACAATGCATATTTTTGTAATTAATTTAATAATTATAAACTTTAAGTTTTGTTGTGTTGACATATGATGATTTTTGCCTCTCATGAGATATAAAAGATTTTTTTTTTTTAAAAAATAAAGTTAAAGAAAACTAACTTACACAACACTTATTCCATATAGAATTTTTTAAAATTTTACCTATATTAGCAGGCAGGAGGTTCGACATGTGTGCTTAGTGTAATTTACCACATAGTCATGAATAATTTAAACAATTTACTCACACATGTCATGATTCTACAGCTGTCATATGAAACAACAACTTGCTGACTGTTTCCACTAGCTCTTTTTGATATTCTACTATACTACCTTAGCTTTATTTTATTCTCACATGGCTGTAGTCATCAATCCCATTACATGTCCTTTTCTTGCCTCGTCTTTATCTATTCTCTTGCTTCTATCTCTCATGGATTTCTTTTCATTTTTCAATTTATAATTTTCTCTATAAATAAAAAAATGAAAGAAAATCCATGAGAGATAGAAACAAGAAAACAGAGATAAAGATCAGGCATGAAAAGCACATGTAATGGGATTGATGACTACACAAATGGGAATAAAATAAAGCTAAAACAGTATAGTAAAAATATCAAAAAGACAAAGTGAAAATAGCTAGCAAGCTGTTATTTCAAATGAATCACTTTGCTTGACTACTTTATTCAATAGAAGACTTAAATGACAAATGGAAGGTTTGAATAGTATAAACTAAAAATACTGTAATATCTGAATAAATTGAATAGTAGAAGTGTCTCAATAGTAACAGAAAACAAGAACTTAAACACTTGTTATATAGTCCATGAAACCTCTACTAGAATAATCTGAAACAACTACTGGGATAGGTCCACGATAGCCACAACTGAAAAGAAATACTAAAACGAAAACATAGATAATGACTTCAAAGTCTCTGATTGAGAAGAGGCAAAGTCTTTGATTGAGAAGAGGCCTTACCAATAGTTGGATGGATGACTGGTCCTCAATGAAGCGTCTGTTAAGGAACTCTGTCACTTTCGTCTACATTATAAAATGATGCAGGTTCAAAGGACGTCAGTTGTATGTTATGTAAAATGGCCAAAGCAAAAACTCAGGATAAGGCACTATGCTCAAAACAACTAAAAAATATGTCCGAAAATAAGATAGTATAAGCAATAAATGCAGTACATTCTGAAAATAGAACATATGCTAAAAGTCTGTATGTAGAAACTAGCTTGCTTTAACTTAGGGAGTTTCTCTAACCAACAACTATCACTATGAGTTTCGTGATGATATAGCGTCTTGCCCACTCTGTCAGAGTCGTCCCATACTTTACCTGGGTAAGGAATGAAAACTAGAGGAGTGGATCCATCCCAAAACTGGGTCATCTCAGTGGCCATGAGGAATTGTGCTTTTGGTACAATCCTATCCTACAATAGCAACGTAGTTTATAAGTTCAAGTTATTATTACTCTCACTTATATCGGTGCTCAATAACACCCCAAAATAACTTTTATAAGGCTCATACTTAAAAGAGTATTCTTGCTCAAAGTATTACTTTCTTCTCTTTGGGACTTAGCCCAACTTTAGCTTTTCTTAAACTTTTCTCAACCTAACACTTCTCTTTGACTGAATTTGTATCAATACAATGGGTTTCAAAACATAAATTTGTTACTTTAGCTATCTTGTAAACATAGAAGCTCTTAGTACTCCTTAAATTTAACTCAAAACTGTATTTATAATAGCTTTTTATGAAATATATAGGGTTCTCGTAAATACAACAATAATTGTAAATCTTGTCTCAATAGCTTAACTTAGTACTAAAATCAGTAAAGGCCATGATTTTTATCAAGAAAAAAATGCATGAACAAGTATTTTGATGAAATTAACTAGTAATGGAGGAAAACTGATTTGAACTCAAAAGCTTGATTCTTAGGTAGGGATTTGAGTCAAAGATACTAAAATATATGTAAGACAACTTTTGGATGGCCTTACATACCTGGGGAACTAGTTTCTTGGAAGAATTGAAGAGGATTCTTGAATGCCCTAGCTTTTGCTTCTTTGAAACTACGTTGTGAGTTCTTGGACTATTTGAAGTTAATGATATGAATACTCACATTTTAGGAATTTAATTAGGTGAAAACTGATAAGTTTAGGTTTAAAAGGGTGAGAAAAGTAAAAAATATCCCTCTTTAAAATTGCAGGTCGGGTCGTCTATCAGACCCTCTATGACCCTAGAAGCTTCTATGGATTATAGGGGACCTCTTGTAAACTTTATGACAATTTTTAGGGTCTGTGGAACTTTTTACGAGCCTTATTCTATGACTCATAAAGGACTCTATGACCCATAGATGCATCCGTCAAGTATGGGGTTAAAGTTCTCTAACTTTTTCCATGAGATAGCAATACGGGTCGTACTCCGATTTACGATCTGTACCTGGGTCTCGTATTACAAATTTGCACTGATAGTCCTTAGTAAAACAACCATAACTTTTGACTATGAACACCAAATGAGGTAAAACCATTTGCTTTGGAAAGATAATTCAAAGGGCTTTCATTTGGTATGTCATGAGACTTCTAATTCTTTGTGTGCTAAGAGTTATGATCCTTGCATAATCCAAGGCTAGAAACTTATTTTTGTAGGGAAGTTTTGAATCCGACTAAGTACTAGACGTCTCTTATGACCCTAATACACTTCCCACATATAAGAGTGAGGCTTGAAACATAGGTACTTATGAGGATAGAGCTATGGGGCATTACAATATCTTCCCCTTGGGATCATTCGTCCTCTAATAAAGGTGAAATAGGGGAAGTATTAGCATGTTTTCTACTGATGAACTAGTTTATCAATAAAAAGCTATCTAGATATCTTATTTCTCATATTTATGGATGTATCTCAACCCAATGATAGGAATACGGAATATTACCTTCATACTCGTCATTAGAAGGCGTGGATAGGTGAGGATACCTAGATTTCATATTTGCCTCAGCTTCCCAAGTGGCTTCTTCGATGAACTAGTTCCTCCACAATACTTTAATAGAAGCAATCTCCTTGGTCCTTGATCTTAGGTGTATTTATATGCCAAATTAGCCAAAAAATACCCGTACATAGAGACTAGTTAGAGGGTAAATCCATATAGTCTAGATGTTTTAGTTTATTTTTCTCTTATTTTGCTGACTCAGGGCGAAGTGCACTGGTTGGTTGTGTTTTGCATGATTTTACTTTAATTATGAAAGTCCGGAAGTTAACTCGGATTTGAAGGAAGAACACAACCTAGAATTTAGAAAATGAGAATCAATGGAAGCAGCAAAAAGACCAAAGTTCGCATCGCAGACTTGGGAGAAAGTTATGGAAGCTGAAAATAAAGAAAAAAAGCACAAAGCAGAAAAATGGGTTAAGTCTGCATTGTGGACTTGACGACAAGAAGTAGAAAAGTCAAATTACGGAATTTTTAATTATATTCTATCATAGACTTACACAAGAACTAAAGTGGAGATGGCGGAGAACCTTTTTCTAAGGGTATTTTGGTTAGTTTAATCTTGATTCCTTGGTTTTTAATATTTTCTAGATCATTCATGGTGTATGTACTGACTATGAGTGGCGAAATCTCCATATTCTAGGGTTGTAGCTACAAATGATGTTTAGTTCTTAATCTTTGATATCTATGAATGGGTTCTTGTGATTATTCCTGTATTACATCTATATTTCATAGATTGATCAACTAGGGAGTAAATTAGTTGTTTACTTTGAATTTGAGAGATGTTGGAGTGGATGGAGCGCAGTAGTACAGGGAGCTTTTTCGACTAGGAAACTAGGTTGATTCATGTAAGGGAGACCCATGACAACTACTCTTGCACCTAGCTCGATTTAATATACAGGAAGATAACATTATTAGTTTGTCTATCCCCGCTCAATGATGTCCTTAGGTAGTCAATAACAGTAGGCCGACAGAGGTGTGCAACCCTATTCAGGTAAATTAAACCCCATGATTCAGTAATCATTAATCCAAACATAGATAAACATTGTTAAGACTAAATAGAGTCGTTAAGACTACAATCCTAGAATTGCTTGTTTATTGATATCTTAACAGAAAAAACCAGATTCGTTTAGGAGAAATTTATTTATTGCATTTATTTACTTACATCTTCATATCTGTTTACTAAAAATACCTCAAACGTGCGAACTGAGATTGATTGCTGATTCAACTTAAATCCCTTGGATTCGACAACCCAAATCCTTAACCAGGGCCACTATATTACTTACATGAGAACTGAGATTGGTTGATGATTCCATTTAAATCTCTTGGGTTCGACAACCCAACTCCTTAACTAGGCCACCATATTACTTGTGAGACCACGTACACTTGTGTGTGCTGGGGAGCAATAAGTTTTTGGCGCCATTGTCAAGGATTTAAAATGAATTGGTTGATTATCTAAGTTGTCTTATTTTGTGGTGTTCTCTATATTTGATCTTAGTTGTGTTGTTGTGCAGGTGATTGATCAATTACCTGGAAGATTAGGATTCCTGTTTTCGTCAATCAAAGAAGAGAGTAGGGGTTTTGTTTCAAACGCTACTGATTGAACTCATCGAGCAGGAGGATAGAAAGGATAATAAAGAAGAAGTTAACCTTATTGAAGAAGACATGGTAGACAACATCGCACCTGCACTTCCAGCACCCATAGATGCACCACTAGCATCGATGCTAGTGAGGAATGTGGTAATCCCAAGAACCACTGATGTTACGAGCTTTTTTATCAAACCTGATCTCAGTGTTCAGTGGGAGCTAAAAAAAAAGATGGTCGAGCTATTACACTCTACTAGATAGTTCATCGGGCTACCATATGAAGATCCACAGGTCCATATTCAGAGTTTTCTAAAGATTGTTAATACCTTCATTCCTACAGGGGTGAACTATGACTATGTGAGGATGATCCTGTTCCCCTTATCATTGCTAGGGGAAGCTCAGAGGTTGTTGCAAATTGAGCCACCAAGCTCCATCAGATCCTGGGATAATTTGGCCCGTAAGTTTCTTACTCGATTCTTCTCTTCAGGCAAGATAATTAAACTTAGGAGTGAGATCTTGAGCTTAACTTAGGAGTGATATCTTGAGCTTCAAGCAGAGGACCGGCGAAAATCTGTATCAAGCTTGGGAAAGGTTTAAAACTCTCTTACTCAATTGTCCACACCATTGTCAAGCTAATGAGGTACTGGTCCATACCTTCATTGAAGGATTGGAACTCAATACCAAGATTCTCCTTGATTCAGCTGAAGGAGGATAGGCATTGGAGAAGACATATGATGAATTGTATGCTGTTCTCAATAGGATAGCTCAAGGAAACCCATAACAGAATGGAGGATCCAACAAATCGATAGTCCAAAAGTAGGTCGATGTGTTAGAAGTTGATACTATAACAGCCCTACAGACGGCCATGTAGAACATGATAACCACAAACTTTAACAACCTGGCTTTGGGTCTACAACAACAAGCACCAGTAGATGTGGGTTAGTAACCAACCCCCGTCAATATGGTACAACAACAACAAAATAGTTGGTGTGATGTATGTGGAGGAGGCGACCACACTGTTGAATCTTGCGGAGCTAATCCAAAAGTAGTAAACTTTGTGGGCAATGCTAATAGGGATGGTTATCAACGGTTTGGAACTCATATAACCTGAATTGGAGGAAATACTCAAATTTCTCATAGGGGAAAATTAGCAAAATCATGGTCCACCTCAGCAGAGACCACAGGGTAGCAATGCTTATCAGAATTAGCAATGCAGCAGCCTGCAAGATAGGCCAATCCAAACACTATGACTGATAGGGAGGTGATGAGGCAAATTCTGGTAAACCAAAATAGACAAGAAGAGGAGATTTGAAGGAATAATCAAGAACGGAGAAGCAGTTGGGACAATTGGCCAGCTCAATAAATTTTAGGCCTCAAGGGGGCTTCCTCGGTAACATTGATCTAAACCCGAAGTAAGTTAATACAGTTAGCACCAAAAGTGGAAGGCCCTTGACTAAGTTGGTCCCAAAGAAAAAGGATGGGGCTGACCAAAACAATGCACAAAACACTGAGGCTGGCAATCCCAACCTAAACACTGATGAGACAACTCCATTGCCAAAACCTCCTCCCCCATTTCCAGTTAAAAAAGAATAAAGAGGATGACTGCTTCCAGAAATTCATCGGGCTGCTAAAATAGGTACAAATTAACTTACCTTTAATTGATGTTTTACAGGGAATCCCAAAGTATGCCATGTCAAGGACATATTGCCAACAAGACCGAGTGGGCTGAATATGAGACCGTGGCACTCACGAAGGCTTATAGCTCCAAGATCTTAATAGATCACACTTGCCTGTTAAGTTGAAGGATCCCGAGAGTTTTATTGTGCATGTAACCATTGGGAGCTGTCTAAATAGAAGAGGCTTGTGTGGCCTGGGCGCAAGTATCAACCTCATGCCCAGCTCATTATTCTTAAAGTTGGGGCTTGAGAGGCCGAAGCCCACCACCATCGTGTTACAACTGGTAGATCAGTCCATGGTGAGGTTAGATGGTGTTATTGAGGATGTCTTGGTCCAAGTGGGGTCTCTCATCTTCCCTATGGACTTTGTTATCCTGGATTTTGAATCAAACCCTGAGGTCCTATTTATCCTTGGACGCCCGCTTCTAGCTATAGGAGGGGCTTTAATTGATGTTGCAGCAGGGAGGTTCGCCATGAGAGCCCATGACAAGGTAGAGTTATTTAACGTCTACAAAGATATGAAGCTACTGGCTATATATGAAGATCTGGCAGCCATCACAGTGATACACACTAAGGTTGCTGTAAGCGAAGTTGATATCACAGACCCACTAGCTGGGGTATTGCTGAATCAAGTGCTAGTGGATGATGCTAAGACCAGAGAAATTGAGAGTGTGATGAACACTCATAATATAAGCATGCTAAAGAAAATGACTGAGCCATTGAATAGGGTATTAGGACAACCACCCAAACCCTCAGTTGAAGAAGTTCCTCAGCTGGAGTTGAAGACGTTACTATCGCATCTCAGGTATGAATTCCTTGGTGAAAATAATAGATTACCTATAATCTTGTCTGCTTCATTAAATGCAACCTAGGTGGATGCTGCTATGGCAGTTCTAAAGAAAAGGAAGAGAGCAATGATTTAGTATATGTCATACATTTATGGCATCAACCCAGCCTTATACATGTACAAAATCTTCATGGAAGAGGGTCACAAGCCAGTGGCCTAAACACAGAAAATTGAATCCGACTATAAGGGATGTAGTGAAAAAAGAGGTAGTCAAGTGGTTGGATGCAGGGATTATCATCCACATCTTAGACAGTAAGTGAGTAAGCCCTATATAATATGTCCCCAAGAAAGGAGAGATGATGGTCGTCACCAATGAAAAGAATGAGTTGATCCTAACAAGAATAGTGACAAGGTGGCGTATTTGTATAGATTACAAGAAGTTGAATGATACTGCCAGGAAAGACCATTATCCAGTGCCTTTCATTGATCAGATCCTGGACAGACTTGCTGAGTAAGAGTACTATTGCTTCTTGGATGGGTACTTGGGGTACAATCAGATCACTATTACACCTGAGGACCAGGAAAATATGACCTTCATATGCCCGTATGTGCTTATGATTTCAAATGCATGCCTTTTGGTTTGTGTAATGCACCAACCATTTTCCAAAGGTGCATGATAGACATATTCCATGATATGGTGAAGGACTTCGTGGAGGTGTTCATGGATGACTTCTCTGTTTTCGGTGAATCTTTTGAGAGGTGTCTGCAAAATCTAGATCGAGTGCTAGCAAGATGTGAAGAGACTAACCTCGTTCTAAATTAGAGAAATTTCACTTCCTGGTTAAGGAGGGGATAGTCCTAGGATACAAGGTATCCAAGAGAAGGATGGAGGTAGACAGAGTAAAGATCAAAGTGATAGATAAGTTACTACCACCGGTGTCAGTCAAAGGAATCTAGAGTTTTCTGGGACATGCGAGGTTCTACAGCAGATTCATTAAGGACTTCTTTAAGATTGTGAAGCCATTGTGTGCCCTATTGGAGAAAGAGGTACCCTTTCACTTTGATGATTCTTGTTTGCAGGTGTTCGAATTATTGAAAAAGAAGTTGGTGGAGGCTCTGATCTTGATAACACCAAACTGAGGGCTCCCATTTGAGCTAATATGTGATGCTAGTGATATAGTAGTGGATGCAATGCTGGGGTAGTACAGAGACAAAATGTTCAACTCAATATACTATACCAGCAAGACTTTGGATGCAACAAAAGGTAATTACATGGTTATTGAGAAGGAGATGCTGGCACTAGTGTATGCATTTGACAAGTTCATAGCATATTTGGTAGGAACCAAAGTTGTGGTGTTCACAGACCACGTGGCCATGAAATACTTTTCAACAAGAAAGATGCCAAACCGCGACTGATCAGATAGATCTTATTGTTCCAAGAGTTTGATATTGAGGTCAAGGATCGTAAGGGGTGTGAGAATCAGATTACTGATCACCTATCCTGGTTAGAACATGATGATCATATAAGAGAGCAATTGCAGATTAAAGAAGAGTTCCCAGATGAGCAGCCGCTTGCAATTGAGGTGGAACAGTTACCATGGTATGCGAATATAGTGAAGTACTTAGTGAGTACTATATTCATTCCTGATGCTACATATCAATAAAGAAAGAAGCTGGCTGATGATGCAAAGGCTTATAGTTGGGATGAGCTGTATCTCTTCAAGCAAGGGGCAGACCGAATGGTAAGAAGATGTACTCCTAAGGCAGATATGAAAAAGATCCTAGAGAGATATCATTTCCCCCATCACGGTGGTGAACGAATAGCACACAAAGTGCAGTAATCAAGTTTCTTTTGGCCTTCTCTCTTCAGAGATGCTATTCAGATTTCAAAGGCATGTGATGCTTGCTAGAGGACTGTCATCACATCTCGGAGGCATGAGATGCCCATAAATAGTATTTTAGAGGTGGAGATATTTAGGGCATAGACTTCATGGGGCTATTCCCACTATCATTCGGATGTCACTATATCCTAGTAGCTGTGGACTATGTATCTAAATGGGTGAAAGCAAAAGCCTTTCTGATAAATGATGCCAAGGTTGTGAGCAAGTTCCTAAGGAAGAACATCTTCACTCGGTTTGGTACTCTAAAAACCATCATTAGTGATAGAGGCAAACATTTCCTTAACCAAACAAGAATCTTTTGGCAAAGTATGGGATAAGGCATAAAGTGGCTATAATGTACCACTGGCAAACGAGTGGCAAGTTGAGGTGTCAAACTGAGAGGTAAAGCAGACATTGCAAAAGATGGTGAATGCCACCCAAAAAGATTAGGTGGTTATGTTTGATGAAGCTTTATGGGCGTACCAAATAGCGTACTAGACCCCAATAAGAACATCCTCTTATCGATTGGTGTACGGTAAGGCTTGTCACTTGCTATTCGAGGTTGAGCACCAAGCATACTGGGTGATGAAGAGGTTGAAGCTTCACTTAGAGCTCAATGGCAAGAAAAGATTGGAGCAACTAGAGGAGTTAGACAAGTTTTGGCTCCAAGCCTACGAGAATGCCAAGCTCTATAAGGAGCGAACAAAGAAATGGCATGACCGACACATCATCAAGCGGAACTTTGAGTTGGGATAATTCGTATTACTCTTTATCTCTTATTTGAAATTATTTCCAAGGAAGCTAAGATCAAAATGGAGTGGACCGTACGTGGTGGTAGCAGTCACACCCCATGAAACTGTAGAACTGAAAAATGTCACCTCAAACAAAACTTTTTTGGTGAATGATCATCGTGTCAAACACTACTATGATGAGGACACAAATCTGTATGAAAAGGCCATTGAGTTGGCCAATGATGAATGAGACATAATGCGTCATGCCGCGATGGTAAATCAAGAGCTACACGGGAGGCAACCCATGGTGAGGTAAGATGTATGTGGGTTTTTCTTTATTTTATTTTATTTTTCAAAAAAAAAGAGAGAAGAATCAGATCCCATAACAAAATTGTGAAAATTTTGCACAAGTACAATTCTATGATGCCTCTGCGTCGCGGACCTTGTACATTTTTGTGAAAAATTTTCCATCCTCATTTCCTGATCCATTGTGTATTTTTTTGTATGGTTATGGTCTAATTCACTAATTTTAGTATTGTGAAGCATATTCAGGTATTCGGGGGATTTTACTGTGTCTAGAGCAAAAAAAATAATTTTTTAGAGCTCCAGATAGTGAGCATCCGCGATGCAAAAGCATCACAGATGCTTACTGTCTTGTAGGCATAAACGATGAAAATTACAAGTCTAAGTCTGCATCCACTTTGCGATGCAAGCCTGTGTAATTTCTTTTATGTAATGATGTGGCCCCACCCCCATTTAAATACTCCAAACTTTATTTTCCTCATTCTTCACATACCTACGACCCCGAACCCTTGTTCTCCATTTTTTCTCTCATTATTTCACCCTCTTTCACTCAATTTTCAAATTACTCTGTCTCGCACATCAAGCTCTCAAGATCTTTATCACATAGAGTACATTCCTTCTACAAGGTATGTCTTACTTCAATTTTACTTGATGTTGCTACTCCAAGGAATAATTGCTACTTAAAGGAATGAAATCTTTTCATGGTTTTAGGTAAATTCGAAGTGGGTTAAGTTGTGTATTGATTATTCTTCGAAATTACTTGTTGGGGATGATTAATCTTGATTTAATTTGTTTATGTGAGTGAGTTTTGTGCTTGATTGTTGAGGGTGCAAACCTTAGGTCGAAATTGTGAAAGAATTTGGGGAAAATTGGGGGATTGTGTGTTCTTATCCTTGTATTATGCTTGATGTGAAGTTTCTAGATTTGAATTTTGCCAAATTTGAATTGTGGGGTTGAATTTCTTGAAATCCCTGTTATGCTTATGGGTTTGAACGTGTGCTTGATGAAACTGGCGGTTGAAAGTGTTGAGAGTGATGCCTTGAAACAGGGGGGCTTGTGTTGAATTGTTGGTTATATAGCCGGTATGACGTGGAGAAGTCTGAGTACCTTCGCCACACAGGCTTGAATCTATGTGTGGGGTTGTGGTTTATTATTTCTTATGTATTGATTATGGACTTGTATGTGTTTGCAGGTTATAATGTCTTCTCATCCATGTCGATCCGGCTAATCCAGTAGGGAAGGGGCTTCAAACACTAGAAAAAGGGCACATGACATACCACAAGTGCCCTACACGTCCGAAAAAAGGGGCCAGCAGGCCTGGTTTGGAGCAAAAGCGGTTGATCAGGAGGGGAACCGCTGGTACAAGGCTCATAATAAAATAAAATACTACCTGGACATCCTCATCGATGTTGACTCCTTGCATGACGAGTAGCCCTAGATCCTGCACCGATGTTTGGAGCTACAGGTGGGCTTCTTGTTCTAGGAATCCCGACCCTGCAACCTCAGTCTAGTCCAGGAGTTTTATACCAATATGAGCAACGAACTGCGATCTAACTCAGTGATTGTGCGAGGAATGGAGTTAAGCATCTTTCCACTTGCTATTAATAGGATCCTTGGCACGTTCGTCGAGGTTTTAGTAGGTACCTTCCAGGAGCTCTACCTTCATCCACCCTACCAGGCCATACGACACATACTTGCTGGGCTAAACTCCACAGCCAAATGGGTCTGCCATACTGAGAAGGGCTATAATCACTCCATCCCTTTTGCACATATGAAGAAGAAAGCGCGGGTATGGGCCAAACTTGTGACCCACTCATTCTTTTCGGGATAATATTTTACTAATGTCATGAGGGATCGGGTGTGTCTCACCTACACACTGATGTCAAGGATGGAGTTGAACTTCGGTGCCATATTCGAAATGGCTATGAGGAAGGCCAAGTCTTACAAGGGGCACAGGTATGCCTTTGGAGGCCTAATTACTGAATTATATCATTTGATAAGTGTGCCGACTGAGGAGGCCGACTTCTACCCCAACATTCAGGCTCCCCTATATTACTACAAATATTAAGGGGCATGATATGTCTGTGGGGCCGATGCTCACCACTGCTGAGAGATTCCATTGTGACAAGTTGATTGTGGCTTGCATGTACAGGCTTGAGATGCTAAGGCACAGAACTAGCGGATGCCCATCTACACCAGAAGAGCTCCAGGAGGTCGAGGTTTGCTATCCACTCAATGCCCATGCTAAAGTGGTGCTAGACATCGGTTTGAGGTTCATAGAGCCCATGGAGGATGATGTACCCACAGATACCAACGAGGTACATGCTGAGCAGATTCAAACGATAAGGATATAGCGGATGAGCCACCAGTCTATATTGGCGGTGAGCCCATTCTACCAATGCCTGAGGATTGAGCCCTTGGTTCCCAGTTCACAGGTTTTGTATGGTTAGGACTGGAGGCAGTGCTAAGTTTAAGTATGGGGTGGGGATTATGTTGTTGATTATGATTCAATTTATAATAGTTAACATGTATTAAGACTCATTTTATTTTTTAGTTTTGTTTATCTTATGTTTATGTTAGACATCTATTTTTATGTTTAGATTGGAGATCTTTTCTGTTATTTTGGGTCTATAACTATTAACTATTTTGTGCATGGATGCTTGAAGATTAATTCTCTATTGATGCAAAGATGTAGTAGTAGTTACTTGTATGTTACAAATAGGAGTAGTAGTCATAGTTAAGTGATGGGGGACCTATTATGGATGGATGACGACTGTCCTAAGGGCATTTGTCGAATTAAGTCTCATTTAGAGTGTAGTAGTTATACAAACGAGCATAATGCATGAGCATGTGAACCTGGTTTAATAAATAGATGTTTGATCCTTGTAAGTCACAAATGTATATGTTCTTAATTATTGAATTCATGTGAATACCATAATAGTAACTCTAGTGCTAACCTTGTGATGAAAGTGTGCCAAGAGTGAGTGAGCAAATTGTTAGTCTCTGTTGCAATAGGTTCTAGAACTTACCCGGTATGTAGATTAGACATGGTAGGAGTTGGAATTAGAGGAGAGGATCTAGGTATTCCTTTGGTAGCACAATATTGTAATACTTTTATATCCATCTAATAAAGATATCCTTAGTTAGCCCTTTTGAGCCCTAGCTTATACTTTGATTAGTCATATTTCAAGCCGATTCTTTTTCTTTGGTCAATTAACTGTGTTTCATCCTAATTCCTTAGTGCTTTAGTACGATGAATTAGAGAAGAGAAAACTTAAATAGACACCCAAAGGCTGAGCAATATTAGAGTTGAAAATAAAAAATTCAGCTAATCAGTGCTGATCCGTGATGCATCCGCATTGCGGATCAAACACCGATGCAAACTGGTTTCGCACAATTTTTTTTATCTTAGAAATAGTTTGTTTTCTCATTTGTCTTTTATTATTTCATTTTAATTATGTTGTAAATAATATGAGGTATCTAAAGTTTTATATAATAAAGAGGTAATGAAGGGTGTTGAGTTAAGGAGAAGTAAAAGTGATGAAATGAAGAAAGTGGAGTGTAAGCTATGAACCCTTTGGAATTTAGCCTTGTCTGCCATATCCATAAAAGTATCCTACCAGGCCACACTGCATTACAACCAAACAAAGAACTACATGATCCTTTAAGGAAAATCCCAACTAGGTAAAAGTTTTACATTATGGGCAAGCTTATAGAATCTAGGAGCGACATGAGACATCTTTTTAGAGAGGGAGAGTTGTTTGTGTACCCATTTTCAATCTTTTGTTTAGGTTCTTACTGGAGTGCATGGGTAATTCTTCTTAGTGAGGGCACATGATCATCAAAGGTCAGTAACTAGACAAGCTATTAAATATTCTGCATGAGTTCGAATGTATGCATGAGTGCTAGGCGAGAGTAGATTCTGCTAAAGAAGTACTAAGAATTTTTCTCTGTGGTTCTGAGAGTTTGGTCACATGATGTTCATTGTACATATTATCATAGGGATTCTCATGCATGTGTCATGATTTTTCCAAGGATGAACAAAGCTCTAAGAATGGGGGTGGTGATCTTAGGCATATTTATACGCCTAATTAGGCAAATACCCATAATAGAGATGATTTAGAGGGTAAATTCATAGAGTCTAGATGTTTTAGCTATTTTTCTCTTATTTTGCTAATGTAGGGCTAAGTGCGCCGGTTAGTTGTGTCTTGCAGGATTTTGTTTTAATTGTGAAAGTCCAAAAGTTACACTTGGATTTGAAGGAAGAATACAACCTGAAATTTAGAAGATGAGAATTAGTGGAAGAAACAAAAAAACCAAAGTTCGCATGGCAGACTTGGGAGGAAGTTGTGGAAGCTGAAAAATGAAGACAAAAATACTCAAAGAATAAAAATGGGCTCAGTCTGTATTGCAGACTTGTGCAAAAGATGTGCAAAATTATCCAGTCAGCAAAATAAGCAAAAACTCAGTGTACACAATAGGTCCGCATTGTGTATAACACCTCATATGGAGACTTGTACTGTAATACGGAACTAGGTAGCCTCTTAATGAGATACACAACAACTAGTG